>SJOL01005265.1:250656-263992 GCA_004794785.1 Opisthorchis felineus
TGAACCTGGGAGTTGAGTAGATAAGATCGTGAATTGCTACTTGGACGACCGTTGGATGTGGAACTAGGAAGCTCTGCACCAAAGCATAACTGACAGAAAGCCTATTTATTGACTCCATGAAGAGGACGAGATGGCTCAGTGGTTAGAGCGCGAATTTACTGACCGAAAGGTCTGTGGTTCGAACCCGACCTCTGCACCTCGACTTCCCCTGTCTACGCTTGGGCAACGTGGCAGTATCCCAGCCCCAGTGCTTTCTTCGGATTGGATGGCAGCTAGGCACCGAAAGGAGGCTACAGCCTAACGATTATCTTTTTTAAAGAGGGACCACTTTAAGCCGGATTACAATGTATTTCAGCAACTCTTTTTTGTTTGTGAGAGATGCTAAGGCAATTCATTTAGATTAGCAACCAACATGCTGCTTAATGCTCGTGTCACACCCAGGAAAATTTATTTAACGATAAAAGGAATCATTGGAGACTTATTTGACTACAACAGAGGAGGCATACACCCAAAGAAGTGTGACAACAGGGTGGCCATAGCTTTTGCAGCTAAGGTCCACGACCTAGCATTACGGAGAATTGATCGCCAGACCTGTCAACGAGTAGCCTGGTTGTTGCCTGGGTGACCATGTCAAGCAGTATCACGGAGTAGCACCAGAAAAGACAGTTCAAATAAACTGGGTGTGGTCGTGCCCGACAGCAATGTTAACCCATATTGTCATTGTCTGGGAAAAAGACTGTCCCTATCAAAGTTTGGTCTACACCCGACTAGCTGTGTCGGTGATTCATCTAGTTGGGTTGAGTAAGGATCTATTGTGGTTCACCATATCAAATACAAGACTTATTGTATTCGTACGGCGGTTACTCATCTTTTCGTAGGTAGACTTTGACAGATGTCACATTATCCACCAGTTATTGGTTGGTCAACCATGTCCAAAGAAATAGAAGTTAGGGTTGCATTAAATTTTTCCTCGAAATTTTAAATTAGTTGGGATAGGAATGTCAGATAACCTGGTTGGAATGAGTCGTTCGATTAAATCAGCTTTGACGACTCTCACATCTACATTTTGAATTCTTTCATCACTACGATTATTTAACGACTGTACGGCAGCCCCTTGCTAATAAGCAACCCCGAATCATACAGCAGCACCCCGAGGAAGAAACGGCGATTACGGCGAACTTTAAAGTGTTTGTCGGTGAGTACTACCCAGCAAGAAAACTAGGCAAGAAATTTTCCATGTTAAGTGTATGTTCCCTAACGAGCAATGCTCGTTGACTGCTCTAAAACATGGGTGTGGCTAGTGATCGTACCACTTGGAAACAGTGTTCCATACGCATCAGAAACCATCGGGAAGGAGGTACCCTCCTAAGAAAGCAAAGCTGTTGTTTCGCCAAGTGCTTACATTTGCATACGAATTTGACGTTGAGGGGAAACTCACTTGAATTCATATGAATCTCTCGTTTATGATGACCTTCTTCAAATGAATGTGCTGCACCAGGCCGCCTCACGATTCAGTTGGTGTGATATTCGAGATACTGCGATGGATTGTCTAGATGTAACTTACTACTCACAATGCTCCTGAAAACTCTTCGACATTATGTCTCGCATCAAAACCGAATTCATATGCAAATGAGAATATTTGGTGAATTCTGTCCAATTTGGGTTCAAATAGGAAATGTGGTTGACAGAAAGTCGGGGACTGCACCTACCCAACCAGCCCCAAGAAGGGCAAAACCGCTCCGGGGATGTCGAAGAGTTTTCAGCAACCTTATGAGTAGCGTGTTACGCCTGTCGAACTTTTGAAGTTTCGATTGTGTCACTATGGGTAACATAAAAGGTGATGCGTCACGTTTCAAAAGAGCCACTTATGTCACTATAGTTGAATTCACCTCTAGCTCTTCTCCGCTATATTATTTTTAAACGTGGAGTTCAAAACGCAATCCAGTGTTCACGTGAACCCAAAATGGTGCTGATGACTTGGCTATTTGGAAAGAAACTTCTTTGATGATATTTTTCAGCAAGATGTAACTACTGTTTTGTAGACACACTGATCCTGCCTCGTGATCTGATATGTTATCTACATGTTCTTGATGTCAGCTTTGGCTGATTTCAACCTGGGGTTCATAGCCGAAAACACACTAAAAAGTGTTGGCTATACGGAGTGTTAACCAATGGATTAACAAAAAGAGGTAGAGATGTTAGATCGAATCGCACGCATCGTCCGAGGCGAACCCAATTGTCAGGAGTTCCTGAAACCCACGAAAAGCCAAGGGCTTGAACAAATCGTTTATGGGACTCAATAGTTTGTTTCAGAGTGCCTTTGCACTGACAAGCCTGCGCAACCACAACTGGTAAACCAGTGCACAACAGTCGACTTGAAATTCTTTCCGTAGGTCATAACGGCATCATCATCTAAGTTGCCTAAAGAAACTTATACACTCGGATCCTAGAAGACAACTATCGTACGATCATCTTGAGATGAATAGCAGGTACGTCCGAATGAGTAAATTTAGAATAGAAGGGTAAAAAAGGACACCTTTTCTTTGTTCTGTTTCCAGGCTACGAAACTTTTTAAACGACAGGAAATTCCCGACTTTATTATCAAGTTGGGTTCAACAAGGCTTACATTTGAAATGGACATTTCTTTAAACGGCTGAACAGCGGGAAGATCGATAAACCGTGTATTCGGATGCTTCAGTTGACTGAACGGGACCAGGTGACACCGAAAATAGTTGATCCCAGTACCACGTTGAAGCCAGCCTTACACTACGGGTGATATTCCTGTGTTGCGGTGATGAGGGCTAGAAACCTTTACGTATATGCCGTTACTACGCTTGTGCCTTCAACTGAGGCTTCAAGTTCGGATACACTCCAGAATATCAGAGAAAAGCTGAATGGGAATTTTTCACGGGAAGGCAGACAGACTTTAAGGAGGTGGGTAAAACAGCCTCTTTGAGGACTATTCATCATTCAGTGGTGATTCGGCCTACGAAGGCATAGGCGCACACGCGAAATAACCCACTCTCAGAAAAAGTGCGTACCCACCCAGTAGGTCTGATTTCCCTGATTAAATTCTTCCCTTAACGGTTTGTGTTTGGTTATTGGCTTTGTGAGAGTACACCACAAGTGATACCGGTAAGTTTTACATAGAGAGTAGATGACAGCGACCCTAATATTTTGTGAACACAGATCCTAACTCGTAGCTGATACTGGTGAAGGCGGCAATTGTACCATCCTTCAACATTTAGACGAATCGAAGAACCTCTAAACCCACCAATTTCGTCATTTAAAATCTGGTCGAAGTCTGAGATGAACATGGGGTGCTTTGAGGTCTATTGACATTCCCAATGACATAAGAATTATAGTAGTTTGTCCCTGTTTATTGACCCCCAGTTTCGGTTTTCTGTAGACCACCCGATTAGATGTCGTTTGATTCGTCTTTACTGCCTACACCATACTGAAGTTATGCAATGAGTCAGCAATGGGTAATCTGGATGCACACAGTCTTGAGATGAGCGTACGTGTGACTATTCAGTTTTTACTTACATGGTGGGAGGATGGAAGAGTCTGTAGGTGCAGGGAGTGAGATTTTGATGAGGATGATTCTTTACTCAGGTATTCGCTATTCTGTTCATCTGTCCGCACTAGGATTCCGAGACAGGACTATCTGTATGTATACAATGGATTTTGTTACAAGGAAAGAGCTTAGGGTACCAGATATTTATCTTATCCGGGGTCAAGGTCCTAGCATTTCTATCCAACTCCCTAAATGTTTATAGCAAGTCAAGCTGACTGCTTAGAATCGGCATACGTGTTGTGCCAACTCCTCCGTGCAGTACCAAGTTAGGGGAAACATCTGTTGAAGCAAGTTATCAAATATGGCCATGGCCAAGGAATCCTAAAACGCATAATTCACACCAATTTGGATTCAAGTAGAACGTAATGTGGAGGGAAACTCTGGGACTGCGCCTACCTGATGAGCCCCAAGAGAACGGAGTCAAAGAGTATTCAACAAACAAATGAGTAGTGTGTTACGTCTAGACTGACACAATATTAGCGTGATCGCAATCTTACTACGATAGCTTGTTTTGCCGCCACAATCAACCACTAGATGACGATCAACTCTGAGTTACATGGTTCGATTATTCTCGACTCCACGTTTGTCCACATCATGGTCCCGCACATGTACGCTCACTTACCATCACAGTAATTTCATGGTGGCCCAACCGATGTCAGCGCTCGCAGTGCAGTGTGAAAAAGTCCAGTCAGGCTATGGATGATTACCGCAAGAATGGCAGTATGATTTGGTTTGTTCTGATTGGCCGAATGGCCAAGTCGCCGCTGCTGGACAAGCGTACTCATTCCAGACAGAAGCTTCACGCCTGATCAGCCAAGAATTCGGTGATCATGTTATCCAATCTCTACAGTTCGGGTGGACTGGAGAAATAAGGCTTCTCTTAGCGAACTGCACTCATTTGCATACCAATTTGGTTTTCACGGGAGACATCTGAAGCTGGATCTCTCGTTTCTGATCTTCTTCAGTTGAATTTGCTGCACCAGGCCGCTTCATGATACGCAAGTATCGCAATACATCGTATAGACGTAGCACACTGGTCATGTGGTTGCAGTAAACTTTTCGTCGAAGTTTCAGCAAACTTTTGAGTAGTTTGTTACGTCTATATGGAGCTTTTCTTGTTGTGACTATGGTGCTTTTTTCATTCGGAAGTTTTCTTAAGTTGAAGACGTTTGGTGTGGCGATTTTTTTGTCGCTCAGGTACTTTCTTTACAGGGACTGACATGTGAATTGTTTGAGAATTTGGTGACCGAATAGAGTGTCTCTTGATCTGTTCCCCAAGCTTGGCAGGTTACCTGCAAATGCTTCATCGCGATTTAAGAAGGTCTCATCAGTGAGGTATTATAACACTTTTGTTATTATTTACTATATATAAAATATTATACACCTAGTTCTATCTGGTTGCCTGAGTTGCCGTAGTTCCTAGGAGCCCCAAGATACCCGAACGAATGAAACTGCTTATGAGAGGAAATGGAGATCTTCAACAAATTCGTCAGAGCGCACAATTCTGGGTGAAACTTAAGCTCAAAAAGAGGTATCTCAACACGAAATGAGTTTTCTGTGCTTACCATCCGGACAGATAATTGATGTCATCATCATCATCATCATCCAGTATTATCCGGTAACTTTGCTCTTTTTTCGTCAAAGCCAATCTTATGGCTTGGATGTTTTGATAATGAAAAAAAGTTGGACATAAATCGATAGTTTATGACCATTATCGCATATGCCTGGAGCGAAATTCGAAAGTAGCTTAGCAGCAGTAAAACTAGGCCTAGTCGTGGCAGTAAAAATGACATTTATGTGTACGATAGGTCTGATATCAAACCCTTATCAGCTGATAAATGCCGGAAAATCAGATACCGGTTCACGTGTGTTTGGTTAAGGTACCCATTCATGTACTTTTAGTGTAAACCACTGTTGTAAAAGCGACGAGGAGGCCAGTGAAATGTCCCAGCCATTAAGAGTGTTCTCCAGATAACGGGCCGTGGCAGTCCAGTTGGTTTTCAGGCCATGTTGGTGTGTCTGACGATGGAAACAACGATTTCGAAGTAGATTGATTCAACGATACGGACTGGACAAATCCTATGTAAATCACAACATTACAATACCAATAAATGCCCTTCAGTGCATGCATATGTTCACATCCACTTTTTTCGAAGAATTAAGCCAGGTGGTTAGAATTCTTATGAGTTGAGTAAAGCTCACAAATCAATTAAGAACAAATCGAGAAAATGTGAATCAACTCGTGACCGTTTCAGTTGATCTCGGGTAAGAAAACCGGTTCCTTCAGACGGTGCAGGATGAGTTCTTCTTGAATAAAGATTTCTTCAGAAGAGAATAGCCTTTGTTAGTTCCAAGGGTGTTCTCTGCGAAGAAAGAACACTGCACCGCGAAATAGGGTCGAGAAACCAGCCTTCTTAGTGGTCTGCCAGACCTCGGAGGTTGATTGAACATTTACTTCCGACTTTTTCGTGATCTAACTGGTTCCGCAGTCCTGGTTAGTCCGGTAAACAGCGAGCTGTTGGTTTGGTGGATGATCTCTTGTCTAGACAGTGATTACACAATTTGACATTTGGCAGCCTTCCAACATGAATGACAAAGTGGTTCTGTCCAGGGTTAGTCACCACAGGTCTCTGTTTAGGTCTGGGGTTTTCCGTCGTTTTGTTTGATGTCTTCCCAGTTTTGCCGCTCAGACAACTGACCTAGACACAGTCCAACATACGGTTGCTTCCCTGTTATACAGTCCAACTTACGGTTGCTTCCTGTTATACGGTCTATTACTTCCGTGATGTCGGTCGCCACATTCGAACTGACAAATAAATTGAAATATTGGGATTACTGTATTTGGAATCAGGCTCTGGGCATCCCCAGGGTAGCAGCTATCAATGTATGAAAGAAAAAAGAAGTTACCGCATTTCACTGAACGTTAACAGGTTTAGTGATGCCTGTTCAGCTGTAACGGTTTCGTATTTGATCATGCTTTCTCCTAGCGACTTCTGTCAACACGGATTACACCTGTCCCCGTGATGCAGATTTTATTCTTGTCGACGGTGAAAGCTGAATGGAGGTTTAATGCAAAAAACGCCGAAGAAAGCGAATTCCTCGATGGGACAAAAAGTGCATGCAATTTCATGCAGTTTCTCATCACCTGTGTTCAGCCGTGAGAAATCCGTCACAATGACCGGTTACTTTCTGCACTATCCAAGTAAAACTGCCCTCAGTTGTTTACTGCAAGCGTAGCTCTCATGAGCATATAGGAATGATTGAAGGTTCAGTTCACTTTACCTTTCAACGTCAGCGCTGTGAGCTGTCACCCTTTTCCCCCATGGGGGATGTGTGTTGCCAATAAGCATGTGCCCTAAAGGTGCGCGTAAGCACGCAAAAGCCATTAAGCAAGAGCCATGCAGCCGGCAAATGGTATGATCCTAACGACCAACAGATTGTACTGTTGATGTTGTCTGTCTTACGTATTCGAACTCCTAATGTAATTGCAAGCTCGGTGCCGTTTTTCGTTGCTATGCGTTGAGTTACGGCTGTGCGCATTTAGTTCTCTCACCTGAGTAGACAGGTGTCTCAGTTGCCTGATGAAACATAACCGCTCGTTGTTAATTTTGGTTCACTTTGTCTGAGGGAGTAAGGTAACACAAATTTTCCCCACTGTTGTTCAGACTTCGTTGTGTTTTCCTGCCGCATATTTTCTCGCTACATTTTATTCGTCGAAAGATTTCTGTCAACCCAGCTGGTTCAGCCGCAACTCTCTCTTTCTGTATGTATGGTCGTGCATGTTAGGCTCCTGGCGGCCCGTGTAGCTCCGAGAGAGCAAAATCGGTGGGCGAAAATACAGAGGCCTGCCGCAAGCCACCAGCCTTCCAAAACATGAGGACGCACTTAGTCTTTGCAACTGGGATGCTTGCGTCACCCATCAGTTCTTTTAAGTTTCGGTATAATACTCTATTTCACACAGCACAGCAACATTGAAATATCCCACTAAGTCTCCCACGAACGGTCAAACAATGTGGTAATGAATAACCTGGTGTTAGTCTATTAACCATACGATCAATATTGTCTTGCGGTGTCAGTGTGGGGCAGATGGTGATTGAAAACTGGAATGAAACTCACCTTAGTTCCATGTGGTTACGTTTGGCCGGTGAACATCAGAGTACGCCGGTGACCCACAAGGCCCGTGAATCCACATGGTGAGCAGGTCCATGCAGTCGAGAGTGAACCAGGACCCGACAGGCTCGCCTGTTCTGCGGCACTAAACCGCATCGCGTCTCAAACTTTCTCGTGCATTAACGGGTCGTCGCTCTCTGGGCCGCTTTGTCAGGTTGGAGGTCCTCACTTGATGTAAATTACCTGAGGGCTGTCCCGGTAGGGGAACCTCGGGCGCCCCGGATTTAAAACTTCGTTCTTCAGCTGACTATGAACAAGCTGTTTTGGAATACGAATGTTAGTTATTCGTTTCCAGTGGCCTAACCAGCAGAGCTAATCTCTCTCTAGTAGCCTTTGGTTTTCGAACGACTTCGGTGCTCATGATCATGCAATTCCATCTGATCCGGAGGGCAGACATTACAGGTGAAATGAGTCAAGAATCCGACCAGATAGTCTGTATAGCGTCTAGGTCTCGCTGCCGGACAGTACTTCAGTCCCGATACACTGCAACCTTAGTGTCTATGCGTAAGTGTTGATTACATCAGAGGCTTTCCGCAAGACACCCAAATGTCGTGCTGGTTTTTGCAATCCGTTGTCAGGTCTCAGGTCTGCGGAAAGTGAGCTGCCAGGACAGCGGAAATCCATGCAGAATGCTACTTCACAGCCTAAATAGTTAGTGCGCTATGTGCAACACCCTGTACGAGTGGTAAAGACGTTTTAGAAATGTGTGTTTTAGTCTTTGAACGACACGCCGTGGTCAGTCAGGAACAGCAGCACACGGGAATGCCTTGATTGGAATAAACAACCGTTCAAAAGCAATGATGGGGTATCTCTACACAGACAAGGGAGAGTTTGAGCGATGAAGCAAAATCTGGCCATCTGGCGACCACAGGAGTTTCGAAGTGAACTGTTCCATTTAGGACATACTTGCATGGAGTGCCGACCGCGGCGACCAAAAAGTGGCGATTTACGGTAAAAAGGTAAAGGTCACGGGGCTCCTTAACTAGGAGAAACTGGAACACACAAAAAAGTGAAAAGTTAGTTTTTTACTGCCCTAATTTTAAAGTGTAACCGTTCACAAGTTATGATCAGGGTCTCCAGTATAGAGGGGCTGCTCCTTTTTAGAGGTACAAATTAATGAACATGGAGGCGATTTAATTGGGATGCATGCAGTGGTTAACCTGTTTTGGGTCATTCGAATATTTTTTGGTGACCGAGTTTGCGCTTCGAAAGTTCTTCCTGGTGTACAACACTAGTAGATCAATCGGGAAAAGTTAGAAGTTTGAGTTAATGACGCCGCTGGTCAACAGCTCTTGGCCGAACAGTTAATTGTTCAACTAACTAGACGGGAGGCTGTGGGTTCTGAAGTACTTGGAGTTTCGTGTGCTGCGCACTGTTGATGATTCCCAGTAGGGATGAAACAGCTGAACGATTTTTTTAGCCTTTTCAGCGTAGGTTGGCTTCATTAACCCGATGAAATCTCCATTAGAACAAACTCAGATAAAGTGATTTTGTGTAGAATATGTACAGGAATTAGATGCGGTTGAAGCTGCAGGTGAACCAGTTGGGTCATGCAAGTTAGAAAACCCCACACATCCTGATAGGAGTGAGCTGCAGCGGGGAACATAACCGATTTCGGAACCATTCTTAGTGATAATCGATTATGCTGAATAGGTCAAATATGGAGAGGAAAACTGACTAGTCAACTGGGCGAGACAACAAAATACGCACAGATACAATTCAAGGCAAAATACAGAGGAAAGGGGCCAGGTTCGGAAGGGTATTCGGATTTCAAGCACGCAACACAGGCCTCATCAAAGGTAAGCAGTGCAAAACTGTTGACCAGCGGCTGATACCCAGCCATTGTTGAGTAGTCTTCGCACTTAAATAACCTGTTCACTGGCTGATGTTATGTGGGGTTTTACTTTTGCATACCTTACACAGGCAGATTTTGAACCAGAAAAGGCTCTTTTTGAGGAGGTGGGGCTAACTATAATAGCGCACACTGTAGAGGGGTAACGGGAACCGGACTTCCATTGATTATTCGGTGTTTATAGGGACCAAGGTTAAAATTTCACACAAGGAAAAGCAATTCTACTTAAAGAACAGCCTAGGCACTAGTCGGGATGCCATCGATACAACCAGGACAGTCACTGGGTCGTCGTTCGAGGCGTCGGGCAAACCAATAACACCGCTCAAGTGTGAACGCAGTTGACTGTTCAGACCTGATAATTCAGGTGTGTCCGGCATGCGCTGGTGGAGTAGTGATAACACGCTCACTTCGGGCGTCAGATGTTCCGAGTTCAAACGCCAACGCGGCCAAGGATATGTACGCACTGCTGATGAGTCCTGATAAGAGCGAAACTAGAATCCAGCGCTTAGGTGTAGACGTATGAGAATAATTGTGCCAGCGCAGAAGAAGGACTGTTCAAACGAGAGTAATGTGGATGTGAAGACAACAGGAATGCCCAAGGTGATGTTAGTTTTAGTGACAGAGTCAATCTAGTACTCAGCAGTTTCGATAAGGGGAACATGAGGAGACAGGGGGACAAAGTCAGGAGGAAACACCGTTGCGTGACTAACTGGTAGCCTATATAAGTACTATCGTCAAAGTACTATCGTCGAAATTCGCTCATTTGCAAACAAAGTTGGTTTTGCGAGAGACTTACCTGGAACCCAGCTGAATCTCTCGTTTGTGATGTTTCCAGGCAACTGAATGTGCTGCACCAGGCCGCCTTCATGTTTCACCCCAGAGGCTGTACAAAGAAAGCTAGTTTCCGCGCGAAAAGACATCACAAGAACAACCTACGAAAAAAGCTTCTAGGTTCGCTGGATGAAACTCTGGCTTACTTCGTTTGGCACGGTCTAACGTGGTCCTTTCCTTGTAGTGGTAGAATGTAAACGTCAATATTCAAGTCTAATAACGGTGAAGAGCCACTCAGCAGCCGATCCCTTACTCCTTGTCGCTGATATCCACAATTATGGAGATCAGTTACAACAACAAAATTATGGATAATCTCAAGCAACTCACATTTCCGACTCGAAAACCAGAGCATTCATACAGACCCAGTCTGCTGATAGCTAAGGATGGAGGGAAAAACAACAGATGTTGTGAAGTGAGTCAATCGGACTTGCCTAGGTTTCTCAGATGCTTTGTATTGTGTGCCAAACCGCGTTATTCTGTTCGAAATTCAGGCATACTGGACCACGCCGGCAGAGGGCACAAAGATTTTTCTGAAAGAACTAGTGAGATATGGATTCGGAAAAATCGATCAGGACCTATTCAGGTAGGGTGGGATGTGCCAAATGAACCCCTGATTATTCATAGCCTTCACCAAGGACCGAGTGATTTGGGAAGCTACTGCTTCCAACGGCCTGGGAATGTTGAAGCAGACCACATTTGTAGATGACAATCGTGTAAGTCAAACAGATATCGTAGAAGAAGACCATTGAACTGCCTAAGTGTAGGCATTCCACCATGCTCCACTCCACCCGAAATCCAATTTTCGTAAAGTCCACAAAGTCAAACAAACTCGTAGTTCTTACACAAGAGACCGCAAGCTGTTTAGTGCAAAACGTAATCGGCTGTGAAGAACCATTAGCCTAGGTTTCATCGCCCAACTTCTCGGAGATTTGAGTCAGAACTTTCCTCTCGGCTTTTAACGGCATATTTTCGTCCTTGCCAACCTTGAAATAACTGGAAGAAGGGCAGATAGGCTCAGTCCGTCAACCTCATGTTCTGCTTTATACAGATTTTAACAAATACCCTCATTTGCAAACAAAGTTAGCTTTGATGGGGATTCAGCTGAATCTAGCTAAATCTCTCGCATATGGTGGTCCGCATCAGCTGAATGGGCGGCGAATTCTGTTCAGTTTGGGTTCAAGTAGAACATAAGGTTGACAGGAAATCGAGGATTGCACCTACCTGATGAGCCCGAAGAAGGGCAAAACCGGTCGTGGGCTGTAGAAGAGTTATCAGCAACCTCGTAAGTAGCTTCCTGTATGAAAATATACTTCGATATCTCGAATATCGTACCAAATGAAACATGAGACGGCCTTTGTGCAGCACATTCAGTTGAAGAATATCATAAACGAGAGATTCAGTTGAGTCTCCCGTAAAGACCAAATTGATTTGCAAATGAGTGTATTTGTCGAGATCAGTCCCACTTGAGTTCAAGAACATAAGGTTGACGGAAAATCGAGGAGTGCGCCTACCTGATGAGCCCTAATAAGGGCAAAACCGGTCGTGGGCTGTCGAAAAGTTTTCAGTTTTCAGTTTTCATTTACAAATGAGTGCAAGACAAACTTGTTTACTGATGGTAGATGTCTCCCTAATCAATCTCACTCACGCAGGTACCTATACCAGTGGCTTTTCTAACAACAGATTACCAACTGTTAAGCCGTCGAAATATCATTCACATTTTCGGATCATTTCACGGATGCATTAGTTTATCATAGTCAGCTGAGATGAAAGCGCGGACACACACAGGTTCGATGGTGGTGATCATTGGTTTCAGTGTCTGTTCTCATAGAAACTAGCACGTGTCATGCGTGTTTCAATGTTGATAATAGCAAACTTGACAGATTCGCATAGCGAGCGTGACATTTGGTCCAAGACGAGTATCAGTAGACAACCACCGCCAGCCTACGCCAAGTTCAGGTTATTTCAGCGGTTAGCAGAGCTTCGGGTACGTGATGAAACCACGATCGCAAGAATCAGCAGAGACGTTTGCGCAAATTAAGGATTGTAGCAAAAAGAGAACTTCCACATTCTAATACTTACGTCACATTTACCAACCGGAACCTCAGAACGCTTCGTTTTTGAGTCAAAAGCGTACTAGCAAATGTGGAGACCTGGAGGAGTTTGACGAAAACACCTCGGCAGCACACTACCGGTTTAGCAACCTTGTGAGTAGCTTTCCATCAAGAAAACAATTCGATATCTCGAATAGCATAGCAAATGGAACATGAGACGGCCTTTGTGCGGCACATTCAGTTGAAAAATATCATAAACGACAGATTCAGCTGATATTCTGTTGAGCTTTCGGTTAAGACCAAATTCGCATCTATTTTTGCAAGTTATGGAAAGTTATGGTCTCAAAAGGTGCTCACCTGTCTTAGGGTGTGCCTTGCAGTCGTTGCAGTTCCGCGTCACTGATGGAAAACGGTGTCGTCCACATTCCGGTTTTATGCAGCGAGTGAGAGAGGCACTAGTCTATTCAGCGGAGACCTTCGTTCCACTGAGAAACGATTTGAAGTGTACTACGTAGACAGACGCTTTGACGAAAACTCAAACAAGACCATCTGTTTACAAGACCAAGCATAACGAAACTGGTACATACGTGTAAGGTAGGATGGAGTTCATATTTAATCAATTGATACAGGCAACATAATCATCTCTATAATGCACGGGAACAGATTGCTCGGGTAGAATTGCCACTTCAGTTAAATCTTTCTGCGTCTTCTGTCAAGGTTCCGCCTGTTCCCGTTTTCACTCATTCTCGTTGTCGAAGGACGAGTTCTGGAGTTTCGGAAAGTGTGTATCCTACATGGGTTTTTGTTTGTGTCTCTTCGAAAGTGCATGAATGAGACAATTGACCCTTGGATTTG
>SJOL01005265.1:276905-289473 GCA_004794785.1 Opisthorchis felineus
CATATTCAACTTCAAACGATTATGGATACTCCTGAAATGTAGTAAGTGTTAAATAGCGAGAAAAATGCAAAAGCCACTAGGTAACAAAGTAAAAATCAATATTTGCGGTAAATACTTTCATTTGCGCACGAATTTGGTTTTGACAAGAAATTCAGATGAATCCAGCTGAATCTGTCTTTAAGGATAGTCCGCTTCTACTGAATTTGTTGACCAAATGAATACGAACCACCATAAGCGAGAGATTCAGCTGGGTACAGTCGAGTCACCTGTCAAAACTGAATTCGTGCACAAATGAGGGCAATTGTCAAAATCTGTCCAATTTAGATTCAAGTGGAACATAAGGTTGACGGGAACTCGGGGACTGCACCTACCTGATGAGCCCCAAGAAGGGTGAAACTGGTCGCACGCTGTCGAAGAGTTTTAGCAACCTTATGAGTAATGTGTTGCGTTTAGACAAAATTTCTGATGTTTATTAGACTGAAAGGTTACCAGTGCACACCTTTCACACTGTTTCGGGGTTATCACTTGAACACCTGAGAAAAGAACGGTGGTGAATTCGCGAAATTACTGACCGGAAGGTCTGTGTTTCGAACACAACCTCGGCATCTTGACTGGTCCTGTCTAAGCTTGGGCAAACTAGCAGTATGGCAGCTCTCGAGTCTCATTTAGGTGGCATAACAGCTAGGCGCCAGAAGGGGGATTCTCTATTATCATGAACTAGTCATAAATGGTGTTTTGTCCTTCTCCGGAAGGTCGGGTGAGGCGTCCGATTAGAGAATTCACAGTGGAAAGTAAGTAGTTTCAGGAAATATCACTGATTTCAAAATTGTCACACATGCCAGAATGTTACCAAATATGTCTTCTGAAATACCCTGTAAACCCTCCACTGCCAAACTGACTTCGGAAAATCCGTGTAAAGTCAATAAATTCTGGGTTTTTAAACTCAGTCGCTTTGGAAGATCAGGCCACTGTGCTTTACTTCGTTCAGGGACCTTCCGCTTCTGATACTCTCCTCTTTTTCCATTGACACAAACCGTCTCGAGGCCTTATACCTTCGAAGAAGCAGTCCAAGAACGACTCTACTGCCTATTCACTATAGCCAGTTTGTGAATACACCAGGGCGGTTGATCTAACGGTGTTCACGGGTCATATTCTCCACATACTGAGCACTGATGGCTAGTGAGGCCTCGAGAACAACAAGCCTAGTGCACACGCATACCACATTACTTGTATTCTGTCCAAATAACGGTCCACGAAGGAACTCCTCTCCACCATTTGTATATTATAAAACTTCCAAATAGCGAAGACATGTGTAACACCAGCATTCGCCAATGGTGTTTGTAGCCAATCTGTTCTGTGTTTGGAAAGCACAACGGACACATGGTGCGGTAATTTGGTCAGTTTGACGGGTATCGGCAAAACCATCTGAGTGGGGTAATGCCTTGGGTGTTTGAAATGTTTGAAGCTGACAGTTACATTCTTTTGGAGATAGTTGACAACGGCGTGTAAAGATGCAAGGAAACCCTGTGGTGTGTAGCAAGAAAACTTGATTTTCTTTGTAAAAAAAATATTTTTATCAGCGGTTCTTGAAACAGGTTTGTGGTCACATATGACTTTTTGTTTGGTCTTGACTCTCAGTGATCATGGGAATCCGGTTGGCTAGAACTGAAAGTGGGTTTTCTGCACTGACAAGAGCGAAAATCCGGTCGACCCAGCAGGCCGAATGCGGGGCAGCAAACCTTTATAGTGGGTATATGAATGCTAATCAGTAACACCCAATATACTCGGTATCGGAATGAAAAATGGCGAAATTAACTGACATGGTTTTGGGATAGAAGAATCAAGCCCTTAAAGATGGGGTTCGAATATTTATACTCCACTACAGTAGGTCAAGGATACTTTGAACGTTTTTTCACAGAATGCCTCAAGCGATGAGATAAGTATGAGATATCGATTGAAATCTAAAACTGATTAGATTTATACCTTAAAATTATTTATAGATGAAGCATAGAATTTTTTACTGTTGAGCACAGTCGGGCTTCATGTGCATTTGCAAGAAAACGAGTTGAACAACACGAAATGTCGCAAAGTTGGTAAACTATAGATGGCATTTTAGTTACAATGTTAGCAAGATATGAACCACAAAATGAATTTTTACAATGTCCTAAACTAGTTTCAACTGTTTTGTGGTGGTATTTGGGTCTATGAACGACCCGTTTTATCTTACCATTATCAAACAACAATTGCAAAAATGCTATATACACATGTACACGGCTCATCTGAAATCGTTATCACTGGCCATGGAAATCTTCAATATACCCTCCTGAATGCTCATGCAACTTCAACAGGTCCCCTTCTTGAGACCCTACAAGTGCTTTACAGATTCAGCCTATGTACAAGGATGATATCGCACTTGGTTTTCCTTGTTGGAGCAGATCAACGGTCAACTTGGTGCTTGGGGAAAAACGGGAAGCTACGTCGTTTCAACTGGCTTGATCGTACTGAGTAGGTTTCCAAATTTCACAAAGACGCTAGCATGCTGGTTTGGAGTATCGAAAATGCTGCTCACGCAAAACGGATGCGATTCGCCCGAACTTAGCCGACCAACATTCTCTTGTGAAGCATTTGACTTCCCACATTATCCTACTCATGCTTAAGACCTAACTAGATGTACCACTTTGGCAACAGTGTTGTCTTTCGTCGCCTGGATCGGTTGCACGTCCGTCGTCGTCGGCGCCAAGCCCCCTTGATACAACCATTGAGATGTGGAGTTGCGTGGACTCTGTCACGGGTACAGGATCGAGGTTAGCTAATTGCAGCAAACCTACCGTGATGAGGCCCGGCGAAGCTCGGTCGAATGATAGCGTGTATTCTTTGGATCAGCCGCGCAGCTGGAGAGCGATTGATGATCTCACCCACTGCACTGCCCTGACGGGCGAAAAGACGCAAGCGAAGTGATCGGAAAGTGGAAGAAACTCGAACCAACGTCTGCTGTCCACGGTAGCCTGCTTCCTCTGGCAATTGACTAAATGAATATAGTTAGTGGTGCTGTACGGGGGCGCAGTTACAACTTGGTTGAGACTGTTCGTGGGTTCAGTGCACTTAGCGCTGAAGTACGGCCCACAAAGGGACCTTGTGGTGAAATACCGATGCGGTGACAGCGTACGCGAGGACACGATGGTCACGTAATTCCACCGACGATTTTTCCGTGTATCAACTCCCCCGAGAGGTGGATGGAAATTCTCAAAAGCGCATACATATAATTGCTCAAAAGTGGAACACCTCGAAGTATACAGTGCATGAGATAAGAAAGGAGAACCGAATTCAAGGGTTTTCGGTCTACAGGTACTGGTGTCTGCTTCCCTTGGGTCTATCAGTCTTGTCACACTTGATAATGACTTCAACTTTGTGCCCGATCAGTCTGGAAAGGTTTGCATTCCCAGCTAACTCTACTGGCATATGCAGCAATAGCTTCCGCTGACCGTCTTGATATTTCCAAACAGTCCTACCGTGTGCTATCAAGCATTCACCAAAAATGGATAAGAACATTGTTAGAGTGTCCTTCAGGCTGAAGTCGTTTAATTTTATGAAGGATGTAAGCGAGTAAGTAGCTGAGTGAGTTCTACTGCACCATGTTTACGCATTATGGGAAGCCGTTTAGCGAACTCGTCTAGGGTTACGGCATCGGCCAGAAAAATATCTTCGTAGCTTTGAAATCGAGTACCGAATATATCAGTAACAGTCATAGTAATAACAAGTGGATTCCGCATGTAAGCTACTCCTTCAGTCGAGGTTCATAACTACTGACATCGCGAGACGTGTAAACGGCGCTTTTGATTGGTCTCTGAGTGTTGCGAAATGCGGTGTGTCGGACTGTTGATTATCCTGTTTTATGATATGCTGACACAGGATTTGTTATTGTCGATGGTTTGGTATTTCAACAAGAGCTAATTCGGCCAGCTCCGTTTATCACAGTAGTAACTGCTATTGTGCTGCTGCGTTGCCTGATTGGCTAGGAAGGAAAAGAGACAGATGCGGTTGGGAACCTGTCGTATGCAGCTTTGAACGAGAGTGACAAAGTGTGACTCATAGACACCACACAGCACGACCAATCAATAGTATACAATAAGTAAAGCCAAGCAGTGACGTGATTGGTGTGATCCCACTAATAGATACATGCAGTTACAAACACACAAAGCTGGGCATGCGTGACAGCGCGCCAGTTACCATCTGCTACAATGACCACGTATCTCGGTCATGACGCACCAAAATCCTGGCGACGGGCTCATATAGGGAGACTGACGTTTTGTTTCAGGCATGCAAATATTTTTTTACGACAAATTCTCCCTCTCTTTGGGTGCCAAGTTCACCCTACCCTAAGATACTTTGTGCTGGTGTGGTGGCTCCATCCTAGAGATTATCTCTTCTTGATTCGGCCCGAAATAAACCTATATGTTTCATTGACGTTTTTCCCCTGACCGGTATTCCGCAAACGCCGCGTTCGTTTACCCATAGTACAGATGAGCTAACCATCGGAACTCGTTTCTCCTGGCTCTGTTCCTATATTTTGCAATCGTCTCGGTGCACCTAATAATCTCTACCAGTTTTATGCCACTCATTGTAGAATTCCACTCTTCTTGACCTTTTCCCCAACATCACCTCGTCTTGGTACCTCTCAGTTTTCCTTAAGAGGATATTCGAGGAGGATCTTAGTTCTGGAACACTAAGCGTACAAACTATCAGGACAGGATGCGGCTGCCAATTTGAAGGCACCCTTATGGGGTTCGAACTTGATTCGACATAATTCTAGTTCACGATCTTATCCATTAGGATTCTCAGGTTAGCATATAATGGATGGACGGTGGTGATACCATGGTGACAATAACCAGTGCCGGTAACATTGTCGTGCCATCGCATTTGGGCTATCTGGGGTTTTTTGCAAGTCGCCTACGAACTTCTCTCGGGTCTACATTGGTGCCAAGCACTTGCGTGCATGACCATTTCGGCCCCTTCCAAACCCTCTGTGGCTCTCCAGCTATGCACAAATGTTCGGTGGTATTACCACGACGCCCGACAAATCAATTCGCATGCAAATCACTCATACTTTAAAATGCAGAATGAAAGTTCACCCAACCATGTACGTCGCTGTCATATTTTTTACCGTCTTTTCAGGGTGGTATTGACCGTGAGTCTTCTCTCCATCTGTTTTTAATGCGGGCAAATGGCAGGAAGATACACAGTGATGACTAGGAATGACAGAATCTATCCAGATCCCGGTTAAACGAAGCTGAGATGCATCATCCATTTACCGTTGGAAATGCATGTTTATTCTTCCTTCTACGGCTATCCCGTTATGGTTAGTTTCCCTATATGACTGCGTTAGTCTGACTACATCTTTTTTGTTGTTGAATTTTTGACCTTGTTCTCACATTACCGCTGACCACGATCATTGAATGGCAGCTCAACTGAGAAATTTTGCGCAGTCCTCATGCCAGTCAGATTTAGCACTATGAGGTCAAGGTGTTTTAATCCATGTGACACCAATGTTTAGCTACACGTGAGAAATTATGAACTGTCACGCGCCAAGTATTAACTGAATGGAAAGAGAGCAGTAAAAGTGCGACCTCAGCAAGCAGTTGTCCAGTACTATTGTGTTTGTGATTACTGATAAACTGAACATGGCATGAAATAGGTTATGCAGGGATTGAACTGAAATTCACTTTGAAAAAACCACATTGTTAGAACAGATATGATGATAAGAACACATGATATCGGAGCAACCTCAATGGTAATGGAGCCATCTCATCTTTTCCAAGGGAGATGTACTCACGAAGGATGCATGGTTCAGTGTATTACTGTCTCGCCTTTTGCCTGGTAAAATGATCTCTGTTCGGCGACCATCCCTTCGAGGAGAGAGTCATCTCACTGATGATTCCTCCTCATTTGGTGAACAAACTGTTTAAAATCTAGTTGCCAAACCTGGCAAACAGATCAACAGCCATCGACCAAATGCAGTTCAGATTGGCGGGAAGATGTTGAAAACTCTTTCCAACGAGTGCAATATGCCTGAAGGAGCTTTTTTATCGCAATTTCCATTCACATTCCAGACGGACTTGATAAACACTGCGTTTTGATAAGATATGCGGACGACAGTGCTGCATGCAGTGCATGATCTACACTACCAGGTGCTCATCCGTTCAAACAGAATGTAAGACCTTCGTGTTAGTCGATGCACCATATTGCATCGGAGTTAAACTCTCCGAGATCGTATTCACTCTATTTCGGAGTGGACAGCTCGAAGAGGCCCATCAACAAGTGTTTACTACGCAAAACGGTGTGACCCCATTCTCTGATTTCAGAAGGTGTGAACATCTGGACAAGATGTTCCTCAATACTCATAGGTTGTCCTATGACTCGTTTGATGGCTTTCGTTCTTACACTTGCGCAATTCGGCCCCCTGAAATTGCACGCTTGCCATCGCCTCCTTCGCTATCTTGCATTGGTTACCCACCGTTTTAAGCGGATTGCTGTAAAAGA
This sequence comes from Opisthorchis felineus, assembly GCA_004794785.1. Taxonomy (NCBI): domain Eukaryota; kingdom Metazoa; phylum Platyhelminthes; class Trematoda; order Opisthorchiida; family Opisthorchiidae; genus Opisthorchis; species Opisthorchis felineus. The sequence continues at coordinate 283,443 of SJOL01005265.1, forward strand.
ACATATCACCTTTGTAGTGAAATTTTTTCAGCTTTATCTAACTATACCCTTAGTTTTCCGGTGGACAGTTCAGCTGAAAGATACACGAGTGCCTACGAAACGCTTAGCCAGACTATCTTTGATCACCTTTCCCACAGGATCAACCGTTACACCAGGCGTCTCTCCTACATCAGTGATGTGATTGTATACGTAATAATATTTGTGTATAAAACCCTACGTTTCCTCATCTGGTTGGTCTGCTGGACAGTAGCATGTACATGATTTGTTCTCCATCGTTGGGCATTTTCGTCCTGCTGAGTACCTTCCACTCTTTTTCGACTTCCCCACATATTTTCTAGACACCCAAATGTCTCAGCATCCATTGCTCAACGATATTGCCTGGGAATTAATCATCATTGAACAGGAGGGCAAATTTCTTGTCTGTCCTTATCTGTCCAGCTGGCTAGACAGACGATAACAGCTTCAGTGTCTGCGCTGAGTCTCCCATCTAAAAGCACTGGACATCTCTATTTGGTTCTGTTTTTCACGGACGATCGACACTGAGTTTTACTTGGATCTGATCTGCACTTTTGATAAAACTCTTGGTTTCGGGGAAAATGATCTTCTCGAGTACACGAGACTCGCATAACGATACCGAGTAAAAAATGACGGCTTTAAACTTTTTAGCTATCGGCTCGAACTGTTCCCCGGAAGAAGTCACATCAGCTGAATACCAACCAGTGGGTCTAAGTTGGGATGCTCTTTCGAAGCCATGTTAGCACACCAGCGAGGGACTAACTAGTGCGTTGTGTTTTACTTTTGTACGAGCCACACAGTTCAGATTGTAGATGATGTTTATGGGTCTGAAGAAATCCAGTCGTAAAGATGGGACTGACCAACCGACTCCGCCAGAATGACACCTTTGCATGGTGCACTCACTAGGCACAAACGTTCATATGTGATTTGTTTCGGTGAAACAAGGTTAACAAAACATACGGCTCATAAGGTTGATGAAAAACATTCGGCAGCCGTTGGCACTTCCAGATTCCACCAGCCTTAGTTCTAATTGGATACAAAATTGCACGCACTTGACAAAATGCACTCATTTTCAAATTAATCTAGTTTTAACGGGAGACTTGGTGGAATCCTATGTGGATCTCTCGAGGAGCATTTTAGCACCTATTGTGCAGTGTGTTCCGTCAAGAAAATATACTGCGATATCTTGAATATCGTGCCAACTGAAGCACGAAGCGGCCTTTGTTCAGCACAATCAGTTGAAGAATGTCATAAACAAGATATTCAGTTGAGTCTCCCGTGAAAAACAAATTGATTTGCAAATGAGTGTATATGTCGAGATCTGTCCAATTTGGGTTCTAGTAGAACATAAGTTTGACGGGAACTCGGGGACTGCACCTACAATATGAGCCCGAGGAAGGGCCAAACCGGTCATGGGCTGTCGAAGAGTTTTCAGCAATCTTGTGAGTAGTTTCTTTTTGGAGAATATGAAACCCCCTTTAAGTCTATTCTCTGAAGGAGTATCACTGCGCGTATTTTAATTTCTCTCATTGTCCTGACACCATTGAACCCACGATCTCTGAGCAACCGTCCCCCTCCCCCTTCCAAACAACTAAACTGGACGTCCACAAGTTTGTCACTTGATCTCATCAACTGACTGCCTACTCTACCCTGCCTAGCAATTGGGGTCCAATGCACCAGCTGAGATAAAAATTGAAGATCTCTCTACAAATCCTGGGACTGACTGGTTTGGTAAAATCACTGATTGGTGAATATCTGATCTCATTTGCTGTGCAGAACTCACCTTACTTCATTAAGTTTGAAGCCAGTCTTTGAGTAAAGCAGTGATTTAGCGGGGGGTCCAGTGGGGACAGAACTCAGGTAGGTTGGCTTCTCTCTGTGTTTGAATGAAAAACTTTCACGAAACTGGTTGGACTAATTGGTGTTATTAAGAGACAAACACTGGGCGTTTAGTTTTCCTACAAACTGTTCTCCGAAGCTCATTTGCTAGACCAAACGTCAGGTGAGCGGAAGGTAGGTGATTCGAGCTAACTCACAGGTGTGTATCTTCACTCACGCTATGTGTAACTCATTCCAAGAATTACGTATCAGTGAACTAGAGACTCGGTGAAGTGAAAGCCAGCGAGCTGAAGGTCGATGAATACACTCCGAGGAAACGAATGGAAACCGGTTCACTCAGCACTATCTGGTCAACACAAGTCTGCTCTGTCAGGTTCGATACTGACCGGATAAATAATCAGTTGCAAAGCAGGTGAAGTGAGCCAGATTTAAACGAGTATTTAGCACCGAAGCAACTCCATTTGTAAAACAAGTTGCTGCTAACGGAAGACTCAGCTGAATTTCTCCATCTGAATTTGTTGCACAAAGGCGGCACACATTTAGTTGGCACGATAGTCGAGACAGCGCGATGTATTTTGCTTGATGCAACACACCACTGATAAAGTTGCCGACAACGCATAAACGAGGAACTCAACTGAGATTTTATTCAATTTCCCATTACAAGCAAGTTGGTGTGCAAATCAGTGCCGTTGTCGAATCTCGTACAATATGGTGTTCGGCTAGGACATAATTCTGACGAAAACTGCGCCTATCTGATGAGCCTAAAGCAGGGCAAAGCCGATCATGGGCTATCGAAGTTTTCAGTAGTCTTGTGAGTAGTGTGTCTGATAAAGACTATTTATTGCATTCTCTATTTCGACCAAGCAACGATGGAGAACCGACCGACCATGATATGCACAAGTTCCTTTAGCTAAACACTAGAACAGTGGTGTTGAAAAGACTTGTTTGTAACTAAACCGCATCTTCCACGGATAGGGTGATCTTTTAAAAATTTACTACCTTCCTTGACTACATGTGTTTTCCGTGTCTTTTTCGTTACAGATGTCGAGGCTGTGTATAGCTGAGGTTGTCCTTGCCACATCTAAAAGCGACCAATGACACACTGGTGCTCTTGGGGAGTTTTCATAAGGCTTTGTTTTGATAATCACAAAACAGAGTGTTAGAAACTCGTGCCTAATGAGGCTCATCTCACCTACGTTTTGCAGTAGTTTGTGGAGAGAAGTGGTTCGGTGCAATATCACATTTACGCGCCCAGTAGCTTTTTTTCGATGATCACAATCAATACAGAGCTCAAAAAGGTGGTCATCATCGGACGTCAACTGTAGATAATTTATGCTAGTTGCGGATAACAGGTGTGCTGACCAGTAGAGTACTGCATTACAGGTGATAGCTCTGAGCGCAGTCACGTAAATCCAGAAGTAATGGCGTACGGATTGCAGACGAGTAGACGCAAAGAATTTGAATTGGGCGGGGACTGAACATAATGACCGGACAATTATTGTTCAAACAACTAAGCGCAAGTTCTACACATTCTGCAACCACAGATGTGGCCAGAAAACTGCTTCGTTTTTATCAGGATTTCATCCTGCAGGTGAAATCAATCTATGATAGGAAGCCGAAAAGCAGTTAACACTGTTTATCCTTTTTGAGGATCATCGTCTGAAGAAACCCAAGTAGCTTCAAATCCACAATCTTTTTTTCAGTGAGTGAACACAATACCGTTGGGCCACGAGTGGCTGATCGTCAGCGTACTTGTCCCTAGCTTGGACAGGACATAGCGCCACCATTCTTTAGTTGTGCGATTCACATCAAACGCTTACGTGTGGACCAGCTTACTCGTTACTTAAGATAAGAAGATTTGGAAGTCTTTCATAAAAAGAGATTTCTTAGTGCAAATGAAGTGAGTCACTGCTGAAAATACCGGAAGTAGTTTATTTTGGATGGGTGATTAGAAAACATGTTTTTTGGCTTTAAATATGTATGTCATTTTGTAGGAGTACTGCGGTCATTGAAGAGATGGCCTTATTGCCACTTTTCCGGCGCTGACGCCCTGATTTCAACCCTTACGTGAATGCGACATTTGCGTTTGCCCCTTTCTTGGCCTCTAGATGCAATCACAGTCATTTCTCTACCATAGCGAGTTTTAAAAAGCCTAACTAAACAATTCGTTGTTGTATGAGGTAATTTCCAGTCCACTTAAAGTTCACACTTCTGGAGTTTCAAGAGCACCAGAGTTGTTCGTGCCGCCCTTATAGATTGCCCGCTGATTGGTCTTCACCATCAGTTTTAAAGAATTTCTCTCTGAGTGCTGGACAGAAATCACTTACGCACGAGAGTAGGAAAGTCAGCGGGTCCAAGGAACAGCTGTGGGTGCGCACTCACGCAATATGCAGTCACAATGTGCCTGAACACTAGTCAGGCATTGACGATGGAGTAGAAGCGCTTATTAGACAGACGGAACAAAACAGTGGATCGTGTGCTCACCGGGTCGAACGATGACGCATAAATCCTCAAGCTGAAAACTCGCTTGATTCGTTTTCACACTAGTAACGGGTTACGTCCCTGTCGGTGGAAGGCACACAACCGGGCTGGACATAACATGCACGCTCATCTTCGGTCAGCTAGCCCGTGTGGCGTGATTCCAGTTAGCAGCGGACTGTGGTTAGGACACACGCTATTCCTAAACTAGTCACGCTAAAGCTCAACTCAATGGCGAAACATCTGCACAGACATATGTTGGAAATGTCTGATTCATTCAGTGCTGTAAAATTATGAATGTACTGGTGAGCTGAATCCCACGTTCACAGCCATACTGAACAAGGTTCTTAGATGACCACAGCATGAGCGACGGGAGCACAACGACGGGTAACAACCACATGAATAGGCTTGAGGTCATCAAGGCATGGTGTTGAACACTTACTTAGAAAATTCATTTTCCTAAGGCTGTAACTGAGATTCTATTTTTTCCCTGATATGTTCTTTTCAACGGTTTCCTCAAAGAAGCCACGTGCCAGTCGGTTTCCATCAGTTCATCTTTAATATTGCTGATCTCGCTGCATCTACGATCCTTGCTCCGGAATTCTCCGTCCACTACGTTTATGAGCGTTAGTAGAACGAGTACAAGTCAGGATTCCTCCTGAAAAGGAATTAACACTGGCAAAAACGGACGATTTCAGACATGGAATTACCATCTTGGAGGATGGACGGACCAGTTTATGAGCGTTAGTAGAACGAGTACAAGTCAGGATTCCTCCTGAAAAGGAATTAACACTGGCAAAAACGGACGATTTCAGATATGGAATTACCATCTTGGAGGATGGACGGACCAGTTGAACCAGTCGGAAATGAAAGAAAAACACATTTGTATCGAGTTTGAAGTACTTAGTGTTCTTAGCCGTACTTCTGAGCTTTCCTGGGCATCGGTTGCATAGTTAACATCAATGACCAAACACACTTGAAAAATCCAATGATCTCCAACCCAACTGTCGATTAGCTGCAGGTGTTGCGACTTAAACTGCAAACGGAAATTACTAACAGGTCTCGTAGGTAGTACTGTTACAAGGAGTGGGGACTTAAAAAAACCGTTCAAATCGCGTCGCATGATCACAAAGTATCAGCTCAACTTAGCGACACTAAATAAGGCACGAATACTGAAAAACATTCATTACCTGATAGTCTAGGTAACCGAGACTGATGCTTGCTACGAGGGACTATTTATTTAGTATGTTTCTAGGAAGTTCGTTTGAAAGCCTAAAACTTTCAGTACCATGAATGGTTCACATGGGTGTTTACGTCGTGTATGATGAGCACCAGTATGACCATAAAATTACCCGTACCGGACTTAGACATGTGAAAAGCAGAGTCGACTTAAGTGTGTTGTCTCGTATACAGCTGAACTTCAAGAGGACCGGTTGCTGCATTTCTGCCGCATCGTCGGATAGCACGCAAAATGCCAGTTCGACGTTCTGCAGCTCCATTGGCTTTCATCCGGTGCTTTCCTCGGGTAGAAGAAGAATTATATTTGTGATTCCAGATTCTAAAGGCCACATTAACCACGATCTTTCCAGCCGTTATTCTAGATTATGGACCATAAGTGGAAGTGCTGTGTGGCGAATCAGTTGCACAGCGCTAAAGACAGGCATCCAGTGCACCAATTTCAGATGATGTTCCCAAGGCT
>SJOL01005265.1:319967-330983 GCA_004794785.1 Opisthorchis felineus
GGGGTGGCTTATTTTTTAAATTATTGTTTTAATTAATTTTTTCGTCCACTAAATATACCTTCGTCAGACTCAGAGGTGGTCTGGACCCCGTTCATAAAAGAGATTAGTGGATAGTTGGGTATTAAGTAGGGTGGCTGCGGCTTCACACGTAAGGAAGTTATCTACAGACTACGAAAACGTAGGTTGGTGTGTGATATTTCGAAACCGATCGGGGAGACTGTTCCAGATGCCGGTGTGGTAAACCAGGAAGAAGTAGTGGCGTAGGTTTGTACGCGCTTGAGGGCACACTAAGAGGTACTGGATTTACGGATTTTATAGCGCGCACATAACTTTACGCTTGGCCTAGCCTCTGCTATAAAAGCATTTCGGTGCAACAGACGGTGTAGGAGAGTTATATTTAGCTTTAACCGTCTGAGCCGTAGTGGCTCAAGCCCACGATAATACAGCGGGAGCGGTAGGAGAGAGGGCTGGACTGTGAGAATAACCCATTGGTGAATGAACGTTGGACGTTCTCAAGTGCTGGTTTACACGTTTGGGTATAAAGGGAAGAGAAAGCGGGACGGAATTCCACAACTGGTTGAACGCATAGTTTGAAAATTGCGACCGTTGTGTCTCGAAGATGGAAGGAGCGTAATATTAGAAAGCAGAGCCTACGTGCCTGGGCAACCTGGAACTGGACTTAATGAGAAAAATTCAAGCTGCATGAGTATCTGAGACCAAGGTCGTTGATGCTTGTGGAATGGGTCACGGGGTTCCCATTAGTGTGAACGTATGAGCTGGGACATAGCAGCGGCCGAAGTTTAAATTGGACTTGGATGAACAGAAGTTTAGGCCACAGCCGCTTGCCCAGCAAGTCAGAGAGTTTAAGTCTTGTTGGATCTATCGAAAGGATATTGCTTTAGCAGAGGGGTGAAACGTGTAAGCGATTTTTATATCGTCCGCGTAAAGGAAGGGTTTACCATGAGATACGGCGTCAAAGACGTCGTTGATATATAGCAGGCATAGGATGCGACCTAGCACGCTCCCCTGAATGACTCCACTGGTGATAGGTAGTGGAGAGATAAGGGTCCAGTGATGCCAACAGAATTGATTTTCTCCAGCAGGGATGCGTAAGGGGCCTGGTCAGAAGCCTTCTCTATATCCAAATTGACTGTAACAATAGAGTGTCCGGCATCATAGGCTGCTGTGACGGTCTCAAAGAAGTGAAGTCGGCAGCCGTTGATGGATCTCTAAGATAGGAATCCGTACTGTTGATCATCTATGGCATTTGTAGCTAGGAGGAACCTGATTAACGGGCTTTTGACCAGACGTTCAAGGGTTCGCATTAAAAGAGGGGTATGATGGATCCCTCTGTAGTTAGAAGTAGCCTTCCTCGGTCCGGATTTGAAAAGGGGGCGAACACCGGATTGTTTCCACTGGGAGGCGATGATTCCACATTTGATTGAATGATTAAAAAGATCTAAGACAAGGGTTTTGACAACTTGACCGCCTTGCATCAGGGTACGTGATAGTATGCCGTCGGCCTGCGGCACGCCGAAGTCCTTGAGGGTTTGAAGTAGGGCTGATACATCAGTTAGGGAGATGGTCAGGTTGCTAAGAGACGGGCGGTTAAGCTGTTGTGGGGATGTGAAATGTGCAGCAGGGATTTTGGGATTGAGTTTGGGAGGAAAGGGCAAGTAGCAGCTGGCAAAGTAAGTGTTCAGGTGGTCGGCTATAGTGACAGGGCAGGTGATAAAACTACCGTCGATGGAACGCAGACAAGTAACTGAGTGACTGTTTGGGGTAGAGCGCCCACGGAACAGGTTGCTGAGTAGTTTACAGCGAGAGGGGACCCTGAGAGTGGTTCTCTCTTCATGGCATTCGAGGAATATTCGTAAGGACTCTCGGTCAGCTGAAAGCTTCCTGATGAGGAGTATTATTGAGAAATTCCGAGTTTTCCGATATCCTCTGCCTGCTCGGCGGATTTCATTGTCCAAGGTTTTCAATAACTTATCACGCCGGGAGATATCAGGGTGAAAACTCTTAATGGGGGAAGCAAGGCAGAGAGAGGTCAATAGGTTTTGTTAGAGGATATCAAAAACGCTTTGCGTTTGTCGAGAGAAAGAAGTCTTTCCAGTCCCGGGAGGCTAACAAGGATGAAAAAGCCAGCAAAATATCCGCAGCCAGGAGATGAAAGAGGGCAGGACTCGGAGGAACAGTTTCGCCAAACCTGATTGCGTTGCACGAAACGACGCAGTGATCACTACCTGGGAGGCATGGACCAACTGCAGCCGTAGCCAGATGACCCTCATTTGAGAATATTAGGTCTAAGGTATGTTGGCCACAGGTGGGGCTGCGTACAATCTGGGACCAACCCTCTACACTAAGTTGGGCAAGCAGCGAGGCGTAACGAGTAGGGCCAAAAATGGGAGACCACGAATTATCCGGTCGGCTGAAGTCACCAAGCACGAATTTAGACGAATGAGGAAGGGCATGTGCAGTGGAGATAATACGGGTCAAGTCAGTTATGGAAGCGGGGGAGGGGGCCAGTGGTAGATAGATACAACCTACTAGTACAGGTTGTTTGGTCTGTTCTATGGAGATCCAGATGGTCTCTGGAATCCCCTCCTGGCTGGAAGCATCAATGGGGGTTGCACGAAGTTCCGATTTGGAATCGCTGGCACAGCCTCCACCCCTTGAGTTCCTCCTGTCAGGGCGGTGGACATTATAACCAGGGATTGAAACAGCCGTGTCTGGAATTTCAACTGAGAGCCATGTTTCGGCCACACAAATCAGACTTGGTTGTACGACGGCGACCATTTCACGGACAGTATGGACTTTTGGCAGCAGTGAGCGAGCGTTGAACAGCATCACTGATAGGTCCATTGGCGGGCATATCATACTAATTAGGAATTTACTAACCTCGTTTACGGTGGAGTTTGTTACTGGGGGAAATGGGTGGGGGAGGTAAGGGTACGTGAAGTAGAGTTGATTAGGCGTGTGTCTGGAATACGTCGAAGTGTATTCACCACAGGTGGTAGGGGGTGAATGGTGGGTGAAGTAAGTTTGAATCCACGGCAGTAGGTAGAGTATGAGGTTCATTATGGGGTAGGGAATATCTCTGAAATGCTGGGGAGCATTCGGAAGGGTTTGGGAGTTTGCGTAGCCGCGCCATTATGACTGCACCTAATAATTATGAAACCATCTTTGATGAGTTCCCTTTTTGTTTATTTGATGCACGAATGCACAGGTAGGGGGTAGAAACTCCGGTTTTCTTTCCCAGTTTCACTTGACGATGATTCTGAATGAAAATAGTACAAACAATTACGCATTTACGGCATATATCTTCGGCAAAAGCGTTGAAACAACTTACCGTTAAAAAGCAACACTTACTCATTGCTCAATTAGTTTCATTATCGACAGCGAAGCATCGGTGATCTTGTGGTACAGTAATCGTACGCAGTTTTGGATGCAAAGCAAATTTGAATCTTGGAGAGATGTGCGTACAAGGCGGTCATAAGGGAGGCCTTAACCTGTGTTTGTGAGACTTGACCTCCGGAATTCAAGGAAATCAGGCGGTTTCAAACGTGCTCCAAATAATGTCGACTTAGCAGTAAATTATGGAGTGGGCGGATACATGGTGTTGAAGCCTCCGCGTTGGAAAAGCAAAATAAACTCCGGAGGACTTGAGCAACTTACTTGAATGGATCCTCATTCTGTTTCAGTATTTTGCAGTTATATATTCGGCATTATGATATTTGTACTCTTGTCCACGCGTGCTCATTTTTGGATAGCAAATTCATACCAAATGACGTACTAATGGTTGGTCTGTTCGCTGAGCTTGGAAGCTGGCTTGCAAACGTTTCATCTTCGGTCGAGGAAACATTGTCGGAGCACAGTTGGGTGGGTGCTTCCCCCGTGCCTAACTGCGTTTATGTTTTTTTAAGAGAATCTAATATACTCTCATGTGATTTTCTAGTTGGTATGTACCTTTCTTGTGATATTACTGGCCCGATCGTGATTTTGGTTGCGTTATGGCCTGCTTGTCTCGTACTCCACTGGTTGTTTGAATGGCTGCTTTGAGGTGTTTTGGGTTCGTTTCCGATTGATCCGTTCCCGATTTGTGCTGCTCCGCGGTCTTTCTTCCTTGAATTTGGTTGGTCATGGTGGCTATTTCTATTTTTGGTAGTTTCCCATCTTCAGTCCGATTGGTCCGTCCTTAGTATTTATCGTAGTCTCATCTTGAGTTTGATTAGCAGGGATTGTGATAAACACTAAGTGGGACAAACAGGAAGGAAGCTCTCTAACAGAATATATGAACGCACATTTGCAGTCAAACGGCAGGACCAATTTTCACTCGCTCCATGCACGAAGATCAGGGTAGACAAAAATTTATCTGGAGCACCATTTACCTAGTAGCTCAAGCAAGAACAAAGAGAGAACGTGAAATCATGGAAGCGTGGTCCAGCCTACTGATCACTGCGAGCAAAAGAAATACGGAACTACAGAACACAGAGGCTGACAAACCAAAACAGAAGTCGAGGGGACGAATCCAACTTCCCGGATTACCACCGAATCGACAAATCGCGAAAGGATAAACATCAACTCAACAAACTGACCAGGCGCAACCAAAATAGATCAATATGAGAAGAAAGAACTACATTAAAACGGAAGTACAAGCGGCCAATAAAACTCACGATGAGACTTAGATACAAAATAAAAACGGACCAATCGGACTGAAGAAAGAAAACTTAAAAATAGAAATAGCCACCTCAACCAACCAAATTCATGGAAGACTACAGAGCGACGCAAATCCGGAATGGATCAATCAAAAACTGACCTGAACCAACCCAAAAAAGCCATCAAGCCAACCGATGGAGCGCGGGACGAGCAGGCCATAACGCAGCGCAGATCACGATCCGGCCAATAATATTATAAAAAGGGTACATATCAGATAGAAAATCGCATGAAAGGTTTTTAGATACTCTTCAAAAACTACATAACCTCATACAGGCACGGAGGATGCATCCGGTCCACTGTGCACCGATGATGTCTCCTTGACTGAGGATGAAACGTTTGCAAGCTAATCGCCAAGCTCGGTGAACACATCAATGACCATCAGATGAACCACCAGCGAATAACCGAGCTATCAGTATTTTGGCGCATTGCCGAATGGTGTACTGATAAATGTCAAGAAGTTCAGACACATGAAAATTGTCCCAGGACACTTACACCCTACCAAAACCACAATAGAGAATCCGTCAAGCACCCAGGCCAGAAAAACCCGCTTCCAATCAAACGTTCAAGCAGTCACTCAATTCAGCACCGGTCGACGGTGATAGGTGTATAGGTGCGCCACAAAACACGTCGACGATGATGGTTGGTCACTCAGAGCCGATCGGAAAGCTTAAGTCAACTTCAAGAGTGTGCTTTAAATACCGCAAGGCCCCTTGTGACTTTTGCCCTTGCTTCGCAGTAGGGCTGTGGTGGTTTTTGCCGAAGAGTATTTTTCCTACACTATGCCTCTGGAGCGTGCAAGGCGGTCAGTTTCAACAAAAATGCTTATCGTTCATTGCAATTTCTCCGGTAGCTAACCACAGACTCCTTGGAATGCCTTCACGTATTCGGGGACAAGTCATTCACCAAAGCTTCTCTCCTCGAGTCTGTTCTTGACGTTCGGTGGACTCTATTCACCTGAAAGTATATATTGCATAGTCGGTGTGGACCGCCCTTTGTGTTGTTCGAGCTAAACAGTAGGCTTCTCACCGCGAAGGCTCATATATTGAGCATCAAGAGTACATCGATCTCGGTTTTATTTGCAGCGTGTAAAACCATCGGACGATGGTTATTCCGCACAACTTACCTTAACCAGAAAACCTATTGTCGAATAAAAGTGCGCATTATGAGCTTGAAAAGCTTCTTACAGTGTACTTACCGTGTATTAACCGGGCCCGCAAATCCTTTTCGGTATCTGGCTACTTATTGTCTTCTAGTCGGTCCTCATTAGCACGAGCCTTCCTCACCGAGTATTCTCCGAACACCCCCGGATCTACGGCGTCGACATCCACTTGGAGGGTGCTGGCTTTGGAGCTTCAGATCATCCGCGAAGAGAAGACATGAACTTGCTGGCGCCACTGGGAAGTCGGTGACGCAGAGAAGAAGGACGACAGGCTGCTTTTGACGGAATGGAGCTGAAGGCCATTAAATTCGCATTTGCAGCGGAATTCCAGCAATTGCCTTCACTACAGCTGTCTCATGAATTGAAAGCATCGAAGCCCACTTCACCCTGGTTGACTAGCCAGTGGCAGCGAGACTTACAGCGGTCCCCGACGTCGCGGTCGCTGACTTGTCGGTGGACTATGTTACCTGTTTCTGCACAGCCTGGAGTCCTGACTTGGGGGTGGAGTTCTCCGCTGCGCCTTTACCGTCCGTTAAGGAAATAAGTGAAGTTGATTTCACATATGTCAGAAGCTCTGTCCTAGTGAGGCTGGCCTTACTGTGAGCACCATTGTCACTGGTAGTAGATGGGTCTGCCACGGTTGAATGGAGACTGCGATCTGGAGTTGTGCTCAGTTTGATAAGTGTGCTTTTAAGAGCAGAAAATTTGACAATTACCACCGGACCGCCAAAAGTTTGGGATCAGCCGATCTGTCATGCCTTCTCTCTAGGACCGATGTGACCTTGTTTTCTTGCCCCTAGAGTTGACCCTGGTACAAACAAAAAATCTTTGGATCTTTTCGACTACAGGAAAATGTTTTAAGGACCTCCTTATCGCTGAAGAGAAAAGTTTGACTTCGTTGGAGGCTATCACGGAGTGACTTTGCGCTATTTAACGTGGTTGTTCTGGAAAACAAACCCCAGACGATCATCCTGGACTCCCTGGTGCCCTTGTCCATCAGTGAGGCTGTTGCGGTCTCGACTGCCCCATCAGACAGCTGGACTACCTCGTTCAAGCCGACGGGCCCGGAATGGGAGGCGCTAGGTACTCGTCCAGAGAGGTGGATGGTTAAGACAAATGGGTTGGTCTGATCATTCGGCAAACCCGTGCAATTAAAACGCAACCAGGCCTGGTAAGCAGAACACTGAATTCCATGACTAACTTTCAATGGGCGTTCGTTCCGTCCATATCCGATAGGTGTAGCGGAGAGCGGCCTGTCGCAAGCTGGCTGACAATTATGAATAATTCGACGCAGAGCAAACGTGGAGTGCGTACATGAAGCATGCGTACATGCAAGTATACTTCAGCTTACCGGTCTCAGTCTACTGCGAATTTGGGCAGAATGGTCTAATCGCAACAGCACTAGAGGACACGCTCGGCCGGGCTTCCTAGAGTCATTCGGGGTCCAAATGGTAATATGCCTTTTTGGCTGATCGCTTAATAGCAGGATGGGCGCATTTACGAGACACGTTGACGACTAAAGAAAATGATTTCATTGCGACGCGATCTCCTGGTGGGGGCAGCCGCAGGTCTTCACATAGTGGACAAGGCTGGTCACCACAGCCATTGTCGTGACATGGGAATCAGTCTCATAGGCACTGGGGAGCATCAAGGTCGTTCGTCAGGCCACAGTGATCACAGGGGACAATGTCCACTGGTGAAGACAGCCAGCTAGATTTAAAACTTTTGACCCGCGACATTGAGGGCCGAATATCCAAACCCGTGGTCGAATAGTGGTGCAACATCACGGTTAGATGCTTCACGCGGCTTGTAGCATTGCTTGTCTCCGACACCTTCAGTTCGCCGACCAGGAGTTCACGCAGCTTCTGCGATCGCTCTACAGGTGACGGTTGTGGCATCGGAGCCAGAAGTAAGTAAGTCGTAAGTTGTAAGTTGTAAGTTGTGTTCACCTAACCACAGTTAGTTAGTCGGTGACCAACTTAGCCAACGCATATGCGAAGATGTAACCTAATGTGGGGGGACAGGTGGCCTCTGAATACCGAAGAATGTGTACGCATAGTGACCATATGACGGCGCAGTCACAAGCAGGGATGCAACCGTCTGAGAATACTTGGGGGTTTGCGGCAAAAAGCTACTTACTACCAAAATGCTTCTCACCGTGCAGCGGTTAACGTGGTGACACCTAGGTGAGCTTATGCCAGTGTACAAGAGAGCCCGGTTTGCGCCATGTACCATCATGCGATAAGCCACGCAAAGACCATAGCTCAGCTCCTCCCATAGTGGCAAGTGGTTTGCAACCACTACTCGCTTGTGAGACATTCACTGCTGTGGGAGACCCTCCGCAGGCATGATCCAGGCTATCGACGTGGTGCACACGCCCTTCAAACGCCCATCTGCGTTCCCAAGGTGGATAACTATCACGTTTCCAAAGTGAGCCAACCCGCGCCGGGCATTTAGATATAAGACAACGTCAGGGCCGATTCTCTGCAAGATTTCCAAATCATGCGAAAACTACGCGGTTGTTTTCCGGTGAATAATTTCTTACTCCGCCACATTAGCAAAGCTCGCTATGCAATGAAATATGCCTCAGCCGCCGCTGGAAATGGACTGCATGAAAAATGACAAAATAATCGCTAAAGTTATTGCGTCCTAGTTGCTTGGGTGCGCAAAAATGGCACAGCCTTATGTCACAACCGAGCACCACTTTCGCTGCCGGCATCTGTGATGTTAACCCACACATCAAAACAGTACTATTTTTGTGGGTGGGCAAAACCTGTGGCTAAAACGGCAGACGTCTGATTTCGTCGCGGAGCTTTGCGGGGACCAACAACGTGTTATCTATCTCAGCGAGCAAAACGTTAGCCTCCGTTAGCCTTCCCAAATGTGCAGCGTTTTGCCTCACCTTCGACGCCAGAGCCCCGTAGTTCAGCACAGTACTGCACTGTTTTAACTTGTCACATGCCAGGCATCGTTAGACAGGGAGCCTGTCGAAAGATAACTTGCTGACCAGCTTGTTGTGCCCCAGGTGGCAAGACGCCATCAAAGAATTGCAATACCGCCGGATATCAGCACAGCAAAAATATGCATTCCGCGCCCAAAGTGGATTTTCAATGCGTTTAACCAACCTTTGACGAAGGTGGGCTTGTCTAGGAAGATTTTAAGATGTTGTGCAAGTACAGTTAAGTGCCACAAATCTGCATAAATTCCCTTCGTTCCATCATTTCTTTTCAGAGAAATTTAGGGTGCGCACCTAAAGATCGGCCCGCAACGCAACTGTATCGCCATGGTTTTGAACCAGCGATTATTATTTGTTCCACCGACCGGTTCAACAATACTTCCGATTGAAGAATGCTACCCACAAAGGTGTTAACTCACAAAAAAGTTAGAGAGAATCAAAAGGGACGCTTAGGGCTTCCTGCCGTAAAATATATCGTCTCCTTAATGTGGTGTGGCAGAGACAACTACGATAGCACTGTTGGTAAATTGAAAATGAGAGCTGCGTTGACATGGTGCATTACTGATACACATTCGCGGTGTCTTTTGGTTCAATTCATACGGGATAAACTCCCTTTGAACAAATGTGGCTATATATAACACCATGTACCATAAAGCTCACATTCTACCAGTAACACGGGTGGCCAAGTACCGCAATCATTACAAAAGTCGGACCATCGTAGCCATGAACCCTGAGTTGAGAACCAGCTCAAATATTATTGGTCGTGGTAGCCCGATTACGGAACACCGTAACCGATGGGGAAACAACCGCATTCATTAGTATGCAAACTGAGCTCCCATTCGGATACATGTGAAGTGTGATCATCATCCTTCCACTTGCGAGTGGACAGCACCTGAAATTTCCATCCAACACATCGGCAGTCAAATTTAGTGGACAGGTAGCCGTTATAGACGAATTTCACAGCCCAGAATTTTCGACCAATCAGATTGGGGATAAATCCTCAAGCCACAGGCACGCGTTGGTCTGGTGTCATACAGCGGCAGCAACAGTTCCGGCCAGTTCTCATGGTTACTGTTTGATGTTTGCGTCATCGCTATTCTAAATTATTAGATGAAACCTTACCTTGTACAAATCCGTAACGAATAATTCCCCACAGGAAGTTACTGCTAATCACCGCAGTCCACATTTGCTGCGTGTGGTGCATGTATTTTAAATGGATAACAATCCCATTCCTACAACTTTTGGTGGCTTCCAATTCCTCATCAACTTTGCCGTACCATGATGTAAATGCTACAGCTGTAGCGCTAGTGCGTGTACGGATTCTACCAGCCGCTGTCTATCCCATACGTATTATTCCAAAAACAATCACCTAAACTGACGCATGTATTGTGCACAAGCTGTGACGAGATCAGCTGCCATAATATAGCCATTCTGTCCGCGTTCATCTGCGCACATGAAATGTAAGCAAAGGATGGATAAGACACTACTGTCGAGAAATCGTATCAATAAAACGGACGTCCCACCAGAGCTCTGTTATGCTGTGTACACCTCCAGGTTGGGGGTTGGAACATGTGTGGTGACTTGTTCCGTAAAATTGGTAATGTACTTGCATTCCAAGCCCAACACCGCTGCCTTGCGGTTAAGCTTTTGAGCCAAAGGCTTTGGTTGAGGACCCTAATCTTCTTTCTGTCTAGGTGTGGGCGCCCTGGCAGTATCCCAGCCCTTGTACAACCATGACATTTACAGCTAACAATACTGTCATGCAAGATCGGCCATCGCATGGTGCCATCAGCCGAGTCGCCTTACTTGCTGCATACAACAGGGCGGGTAAGTGAAAATATGCTACTGCTGACGCCTTCCTTCTCACACTTTCGCGTCTTCCTTCTTTCACCCTCCCCCACCCAAATTTGAATACATTCTCCGCAGGTCCCAGCTCTAGGACTGACCGTTTTGCTCGCCCTGCACCACACTCATCTACAGCTTCTGTACGTCCGAGTTCAGTCACAACCCTGACCACTTCGAAGTCTGTTTTCAAACCCCGAAATCCTGTGTACTTAGCCGCCTTTAATGTTCGCACACTGAAGCAAGCAGGTCAACAGGTGGCTCTTGCTCGTACACTGGATTCCCTCCGCATTGATGCATGTTGTCTGTCAGAAACAAGGATGCAGGACGCAAGTACTGT
>SJOL01005265.1:336575-374838 GCA_004794785.1 Opisthorchis felineus
GTTGTAACTTTTGCACTCGCACGCACTCGCTTGTTGCAATAAAGCTGTTGTGTTCCTTGTCGGTGAGTTCTTTTCTGGCACTAGGCACTGGAGCGGGGTCAGCAGAAGATATAACATATTCCTTTTTTATAAAACATTGCAAACGTATTGAGATTTTGTAAAGTGCTTGTGTTATGGCTGCACAGTGGCATTAACAAATGGTAAATAAAGGTGAGAAGGTAATCGCCCAGCTGTAGTACCCTTCCCGTGCTTAGCTGGCATGCCACCCCAAGGAAGCACGAGGGCTGGGATACTGCTAGGTTGTCCAAGCCTAGACAGGAAAAGTCAAGATGCAGAGGTCGGGTTCGAACCACGGACCTTTCGGTCAGTAAATTCGCGTTCTAACCACTCGAGCCATCTCGCCCCGTCCTTGGTTTGGGTTAAGCTGGTTCAGTGGTTAGAGCGTAAATCTACTGACCGGAAGGTCCGTCGTTCGAACCCGACCTCTGCCTTTCGACTTCCCCTGTCTAGGCTTGGGCAGCCTTGCAGTATCCCAGCTCTCGTGCTTCCCTTCGGGTGACATGGCAGTTAGGCACCGAAAGGATGCTACAGCTGAACTATTTGTGTGGTTGTCTGACCCAATTAAGATCAATGCAGGTCGATGAGGTAAACGGTGTTTATTTGTCGTGTCACCAGGCGTTTCGACAGACTGCAATTCTGAGACTGGGAAGAACGGGTTTTATCGGGATCCACCGAGACTTTTTCGGTCAGCAAGAAGGACGGATATAATAATCCTGATGGGTGATATGAATGCCCAATTTGGACGACCGAGTCCGAAAAAAACACAATTAGGTGGTAGATTTGGAGTCGATGCTAAGCATATGGATAATGGGGAGCGGCTGCTTCAATTGCGTCCTGATCATTGTTTGTTCCTGGCCAGCACGAACTTCCAGCACAAACACTCCGGTCGAGTTACTTGGTGGAAACCAACAGCAAGACAGTCATTGACTCATTTGAACCATGTGGTTATTAGGGGCAAGATGGCTCAGTGGTGAGAGCGCGAATTTACTGACGGGAAGGTCGGTGTTTCGAACCCGACCTCTGCATCTCGACTTCCCCTGTCTAGGCTTGGGCAGCCTGGCAGTATCCCAGCCCCCGTGCTTCCTTCGGGTGGCATGGCAGCTAGGCACCGAAAGGGCGTTATAGCTGAACGGTTTTTTATGCAGTTATCAGTTACCGATGGAGAGCCTCAGTCACTGATCGTCGTTCCTTCTGGGGTACGCAACTTGACTCTGATCATGCCATTGTTTAGCACGTCGCTTTCCGTCAGCATTACATGTGCCAAAGGAGAGCAGTTCCGCTCATCAACCTCGACAAGTTTTAGTAGCTCAAGAGTATCGACCTGATCTAGCTAGAAAGTTCCTGGAAACGCACAGTCATGTCGATGACCAAGATTGCTTGGGGGTTGAGTGGAAGCGGTTTTGAAAGCTCTCAGCTTTCAAAACTGTTTGTCCAACCATCGGACTCAACCAAATGAATACTGGATATCGTCAAGATCAGCAGATATTATTGCTGCCAGAAAGGCCATACCAGCAACTAGCGACTGTGATGGCGCAGGCAGATCCCTCAAACACTGAATGATCAAAAGGTTGAAGGGTGACAGAGCGCTGATGGATTTCGAAGGCTCAGGAGACGGAGAAGGCTTTTGCTGCAAGGAACAGCCGCGTCCTATTTCAAGTGATTCGGGCAACAGGTCAAACGAGGACAAGTGTCAGCGAAACGATTTCCGAAAAAAGACAGAATGGAAATTCACTCACAGAGCCGTCTTCGTGAGCGATGGACTGAAGGATACACAGAACACTTCAGCTGGTCTCTTTCAGCACAGCTGCTGGGAGAACCCAGTGAGCCCGGATGGAACATCGACACCAGCCAGCCATAAACAACAGAAATCCAGCGTGAGATATCAATCCTCAGGCGCAACAAGGCACCTGGCCTGGATGGTCTGCAACTCGCATTCTTCAAAGAATGTGGTGAGGTCCTGGTGAACATTCTATCGACCATTCTGCAGAAGATTTGGTAGAATGGTAGCGTCGGTGGAATAGAGCTCCTCGACCGTCACCCTAGTCTCCGAAATGGTACAAGAACGTCATGCGAAAACCATCGTGTCATCAACCTGGTATTCGTCGCATCCAAGGTGCTCTCTGTCATTGTTTCGCGCAGGTTGATCGAATACCAGGAGAAGCAGATTCGTGATAATCAAGCTGGGTTTCAACCTGGCCGAGTATGCACCGGTCATATCTTTACAAATCCGTGAACAGCGCCACTCCTTCCGATATCCCACGTTGGTAGTCTTTCTTGATCTAAAGGCTGCTTTTGAATCTGTCGATCGTCAAAAATTCTGACGGTGTCTGACGATCAAGGGTACCCCTTCCAAATCTCTATCCTTTATGGAGGCACTGTATACGAACTCCTGTGGATGGGTACAAGTATATATCAGGCTTTCGCCTGTGCTCACCACGTCCAGTGGTGTAAGACAAGACTGCCCTCTCTCGCCTTTCCTCCTCAACTTTCTTATTGCTGTGTAGCAGCTGGAATCATTGTACCCATGGTGCATGGTTTATAGCTGGTAAATTGAATTGAAGCTGAATTACCGTTCATTCTTGAGTACAAAGCTGGACTCCGATCACGGCACTGTGGGGGCGCGCGTACCTATTCGCCCCTTCTCTGTAACGCCGCCGGTTGATGCAAAGGCATTCAGTCCACCACCCACAAAGCCTCTCTGTAGTTCGACATTATCGAGTTGAGTTGGCTGAGGGGCCCCCAGGGCTCGATTGGCACTTCATTGCGAACACGCTGCATCCAGTTAACGCCTGATATACTGTGATGGTGCCAAACGGCTTGATCGGTTTAACGTCATCGGATCGCAGGAACCAAGTTTCGAAACCATAAAGTATGACCGTCATTACAGCTGGCCTGCGCACAATGCCTGAAGCCTCAGCTGGGACCTGAGGCAACCGGCTGCGATAAATGAAGCGCTTGAAGTTCGAAGGCAATAATGCCTAGATAGCGAAGGTGCCGCAAGTCCAATGGCTGTGCTTGGATCCTGTATTTGGGCTCCAGAAATGAAGCAAATGTCTATCGATGGACTACTAACAGCGAGCACAAGAGCAGTTTGTTGATAATCTTGCTTAAGGGTCCGAACACTGAAAGCGGCAATAAAATGGGGTGTATGGGGTTTGATTATTGAAAGTGAGCAGCAAGTGTGAGTGGTGGTGTGCAGTTGGTCACTTCCTTCGGTGTCTGACGGGTGTGCGTTTAGCTGTGGTCTACGGAAGAGTGATCACCAAGTGAGATGGGAGGAAACTTAAGGGAGGTTAATGAAGAAAGACGGAAAGCATCAGCAGTCGCACGTTTTCGCTTATCCACCCTGTTGCAACCAGCGAATAAAGCGAACCGGCTGATATTACTATGCGAATGCCAGTGTGGGATGAGAGCAAGTTTGTTTGTGTAATTTACGCTTGTATATGGGTTTAGCTAGTGCCACGGCGCCCAAACCTAGGTGGGAAAACAATCAGGGTCCTCAATCAAAGCATTTGGCCCAAAAACCCGACTACAAGGGGGCGACAGTTGGCGTCTGACTGTCATAGTTAACCTTAATCTTTTATGGAACAGGTTGTCACACTCGTTCGAAGCCCAGCTTGGAGGATAAACTTCCGTTGCATTCCTTGTTGGGCGAGTGTGTTACGGTGAACAGACCGGTCAACCAAATCGAGTACTGTCAGTTCCATGGCCGTGTTCTTTTTGACTCATAAGTGATTACTGCATCTTCAGTTAGCGTAACCGCTTCTGTCAGAAAGAAGCCAGAAGCTGGTGTACTTGCACTTTCAGAAGAAGGGCTGTGACTGTTCTTCCCACGACTGCCTCCCCAAGCATAAGCACAGAGGCCACTTTCACATGGTCTAGCTAACGGGTAAGTGTGGGAGTTGCTGGATGGTCCCTATCGTCGTCTCTGCACACCCTCAAACACTTGCTGAGGTTGCATATTTCATTGCTGCGCACTTCCCATCCTGTGAGGAAATAAGAGGCGATGGTTCCACGTACGCACATACATACGCTTCGTGCTCGCCAGATTTGTCTCAGTGAAGGTGCCATCTTCGTTTGAAATCACTGGATCTGTCGCGGCAGAGTAGGAGCTGCACTGAGGAGACGCGATTAGTTCGATCAATGTGCCTGTAGGAACATAAAAATCCACAACTGTTATCGAATCTCACAAGAGCTTAGGATCGTTTTTTTTTATCATCGGGGCATAGATTTGCTTTGCATTCCAATTTACCAACGGGGTGACGCAGTTTTCGCTCTTCGACGGGGCGATCTTCAGAAAACCCTTTGAAATACGTGGAAATTGATCCAGAGTTCTTTTTCCGGCAGTTCGAAGAAAAAGACTGACAGGAAGGCCGAAAATCTGTCAGATTTCTCTTCCTCACAGCCGTTATGCACGGTATGGGTGACACTTAGATTTTGAAGGAACGTCGCCACCGTTTTGGCAGACTAGACTCACACGATCATTCTGGACTCTCTCGTGCGTCTGCCCACTAGTGACTTTACGGCGTTCTCGACTGCACTGTCAACGAGCCATGGAACGGAAAACACTAGCTGCTCGTTCAGCCAGGAGGGTTCCTTTTCGTCCGGGTTGTCCTGTTCTTTGCGTTTGCGTCTTCAAGAGCCTTCCGAAGAGATCCCAGTTTGGTCAAAAGTGTTCCGATCAAAAGGAAACAGTTGCACCAGATATCCTCTCAGAATAATTATCATGTTTTCTGTTGTCCGTAGAATGCATAGATGCTTTAAAACAGAGACAGCTGGCACAGACAAATGGGTCCGGAGCCCAAGACAACTGGTCTATTTGGTCATCCTTCAAACTTGTACATCCAAACTGTGACCAAGCTAAGTAAGTGTGGCGTTGCATTCTATGTTAACTGTTCGATGTACTACCGTTTCACCCACGTTTGTTGGGGTTCCTTGTTGGGACCGCCTACCAGACTGCGTGGTTAACGTTCCCAGAAAGCCGTTCCAGAAAGTCGTCGATTTCAGATTGGCTCGCTTGCATCTGTCCCATTCCTAAGCGCTTTCAATCTCGTGCTTGTAAATCTCATGGTGCCCATTACCTCACTTTAGAATAATTTTCAGTTTTCAATCTCGTCGTTTGGACTAATATAATCGCTAACTCCATCCAGTTCACTCCTAAAGGAGGCGAGTTCATTGTTCATTATTCCAGCTACCACTTCAAATAAAAAGCCATACTCTTCAACCCGAGTTTACGGAACTTCGATTTACTGTCCTTGTACGGACCTGTTGAACTCATTGCACCAATCAGGTCATGCCATCTGATCCGTTGTCGGTTCGCCATGCATTTTTCCAGTCGACGTGACGTCCGGTTATTCCGAGCGACCTGACTTGGAACGCAACCTTGTAGGACGGTTTTATCTGTTGAGTCGAGGGAGGCTCCGATATCCACCGCACTCATCGTCATTGAGAGCAATACATACTGGCTGAAAAGCCTGGCCAACTGGTATCAACGCCAATGCTTTCGTCCACAACCAGGCTGAATAGTAGTTTGCACTAGCTGACCATATTTGTGCGTCTAAAATGCGTCTCGTGTGTGGTGCGGGCCGCCAGACAATTTTTTGCATAAGCTTTGAGTGTCAACTGCTTGGGTGTGTCCGGCACCATTACCTAAGGAGGCCGTATGGCATTCCCCGCGGAAGAATCTAGCTCCTTTGCCAGGCTGAACATTGATTTTCATTGCTATCTCAGATCTATTTCATTTACGTTGTATCATGTGGAAATGTATTGTTTTGAGTTGATTTAATGTGTCTTATTGTATTCTGTTTATGTGTATTTTGTACGTCCATCTAAAAAAGACCAGCGCTAACATTCTGGACATTTCAAAGTGTTAGGCCTTCAACGGTGCTAGGGGTGACTGCTTTTCGCTATCACCGTACAGATTTAGCCTAATCATGGCTAGCTAGCTATATGTTTGTGCCGAGGATGAGTCTTTTAACTGGTGTGGGCACGCATTGTGGGCTCAACTGTTCGGTCATACTCATTTGGATTGACAATTATGGGTCACCAGCATGCTGGCCGCTTTAAAACTGCTCCCTACTGTTCACCCCTGGGTCTTCTCTCGGGTTTACACCGAGTACAGGACGTCCAGCTGGGTGCACATGCGGCTCAGCGCGAATATACTCGTCATTACCCATTTTGCGTATGTCCGTCGACGTGGTTCGATGTACCAGGCCGATCCGGAAACGGGTGTCGACCCACTCTGGTCCATCGGTATGGGCGCTGCCTCTGCACCAGAAATATTCATGGAAACTCAGCATCTGGAAAGACAAAGGATCCCAGGTCTTGGTTAGTTCACACTTTTAATTCGAGGACGGATGACCTC
The DNA here is from genome assembly GCA_004794785.1 of Opisthorchis felineus. Lineage (NCBI taxonomy): Eukaryota > Metazoa > Platyhelminthes > Trematoda > Opisthorchiida > Opisthorchiidae > Opisthorchis > Opisthorchis felineus. The sequence continues at coordinate 343,000 of SJOL01005265.1, forward strand.
TGTCATATAAAATGAGAAAGTTTAGACTACCGAGGGGATATCTGCGGACTAGAGTGTCGTGCCATCTACAAGAAGGGTCGAAGGGTGGACGTTGCAACTATCGAGGGATGAGTTTGGTGAATGTTTCGTCCACACTGGTTGAGGATACCGCTCTAGGACGACTGGCTTCAATTAATGAGCGACACCTCCGGGATAGGCGGACTGGTTTCCACCCGGATCGTATCTACTCTGGTGGTATATTCACCGTACGATAGCCACTGGACCTGCGCCACGAATATGGAAACCAACCATCCTGATATTCCCTTGTAGCAAAAGCAGCAATGGGGTCCCGAAAAGCTTTTCGTTGTGATGAAATAAAGAATAAGGCAAGTATTTCCGTTATTCCAGTCCTTGTTCAACCTCACCACCGGTGACATTCTGGGAGATATAACGAATTTTCAGTAAGTTCCGGGGGTGAACGAATCTCAGATGTTGAGTAGGCAAACTATACAGTCCTGAGATGCAACTCAGTGCTGAAGGCACGGGATACTGCGAATAAAACCACCGCTTTCGTTTCTTGCTTTGGCCCTAGCCTGTCTCCACGAGAGTGTGAACTGATGTTTGATTGGCTATCTCCTACACCTGTTCTCAGTCTCGGTGATGACGCTCTTGACGTCGTCGGGGAATCCACTTACCGAGGGAGTTGCTTAGTACCAGTAGTTTGAGAGGTCCAAGTTTTGGTCTAATCCTCAAGCCTCGCACAGCTTTTACCATCCTCCCTAACCTATGGGGTCGGTGAGGTATGAGCTCATCGTTGAGTAATCGTGTGTACGACGCTTCCGTGCGTCAGGTTCCAACTGTAAGACAAGCTGCCAAAGCCTACCCACAGCTTTTGCGTGTATTGGTCCGTAAGCTTGTTTCGAGCATCGTAGTTTGGTCGTAGGACGATGCGTTTGTCAGATTGAATACGGAGACATAACCCCAATTCACTGAGGCTCAAACACCATGACGTCACATTTGGCTGGGACTGATCATCCTACAGAGGAAGAAAGTGCCTTTCACGTCATCTGTCGAACGCTTTCAGAGAGATCAAGATTAGTTAGATTAAGATTGTTATCGATTACTGAGGCCGGTCAGCTGACCCACAGCTGTGCGTTCAGAAGATGCTAATGTGACCTTTGAACTTGTGTTGAACAATGGTCAGTCCAACTACGTCCTTACAGTTGACGATGACGTGATAATTTTTTTCTTAGTGGATCTGTCGATCCATTTACTCCCTCAACCCGTAAACTTCTGTATGCCTCATAGAAAACGTGTGATCGCTGTATATTTTCGTATAGATTCGTGATGTCTTGACCCAGTGACAATCTCAGAGCTTTGTTCCCACGCTGTTTGTTCTGATCATTTCCACGGTTTTCTTCCATCGTCTGCGCTGGTTTGGTCCTGAGAATGCCTTAACATTGTTTGCCTCGTAGAACCCTGCTACCACTCACTGAATCTGACTGAAGACGATTAGCGGGCAGGGGGATGGGGTGGTCAGCAGCAACAAACTTGCCGAACTCGTATGAAGATCATAACTGCTCCACTCAAATCTGTTGGACCCTCACGCTTTCGAGGATGAGAACCTAAGGACAACAAGGACTACTGGAGGCAATCTTCGAAATGACAAGAAGTCGAGACCAGTGGTGATATTTCAATGGCACGGATTCCACCTTCTAGACCTCCCTCTTTTCTTTCCATCTTGATGGATCATGTTGTGGTACATGGGCCTTTACACTGACGTGTTGTCGCGAGACTTCGCCCTTTCGCTTGGATACTCTGAAACATATTTAGACTTTTGGCCATCGACGTCTCAGAACCGTAGCTCGAGTCGGCTATCACCGACTCGAGCTGGTCACTGACTACTCCCGGGTCGCACACATCACTACAAACCGTTATGGTTCGGCCATGAGTTGTAGTCTACGGAGAAGAACAGTCGGTGTCTTCCACGAAAATATTGGTGGAATGAATCAAGGGGCGCGCAGTGGATGATTCGGCAATGGGGAATAATAACATTCACAACGTCTGAGCACTGAGTGCGCCTCGCCCTCCAGGATTGGTTTCCCTTAACCCTTTCTGCGGTTGGCTGGACAATTTACAGGATGCGCAGCCCTAAAGATCCCACTGGTCCTCGTGCTGACGGCTTCCACAAGCCTGAATTGGTCTGAATCTATGTATGCTGAGTGCTCGTGGTAGGGTAGCACCAGTTCCTTTTTCCTCTCAGTTTGTCTCTCTTTTCATCACACAACTGTAAAACTAAGGATCACGCAACAGCCGATAGATTTTCACAGCTGGGTATTTCAATGAGGTGCACATATTGCTATCGTTATCTATTAACTAATACAATCCATCCGAATACTAGTGAGTGGTCGGATTGTTTAGTCGATACAGTCATCGATCCTAGCCAGCAGCCATCTCGTGAATCTCAACAAAGAAAGATTTGATTCTGTTTTTTCGAATCCTAAACACATAGCTTGATAATTGTCACATCATCTGCAATGATCAATTGAACAAGACAACCTAACATTTCACCGGTACTCAAAGTGAATGAGATCCACTGGATCGTCTCATATGAAAAGCGAAATTCCTCGGCTGTTTTAGACTACTCATGGACGATAGTGGTATGTGAATAAAGATATCGGTGTAGGTCCAAACAACACTTGAAGAGACCTCAAGGTATAACGTTCACCGGGAATCACAGACGTTCTGTATTGACGTTCTACTTAACACTTCAGATGAACAGGTCAAATATCAAATCTGCGTCATAGATAACTCCCATTTATGATAGAAATGCAAAAAAAGGCTTGGTTTGGACCTAAAGCTTCGCTACTATACTATCGACCTGATAAATCAGATTCGTTTCGGGTGTGCGCAGAAGTATTTCGATGGTTGGTCATCGTGCGGGTCTGGTGTGGCAAGTGGATCAGCATTGTCCTGTGGTGTCGAATGCTTTTTGGAAGATAATTTAATCTCATTTCATAGGATATGCTGCCTAACGCACTTTGTATGCTAGTGGACCATCCACCCCGCATGACCTTTTGTCCCGGCCTGGAGCAAGTTGGAAGCAACCCGTAGGCGGTCAGTCTATAAGTTGGCAAGAAAGAATGACTGGTAGACTCAAGACTATTGATGTCATCTCATCTGTTTGGGGGACGTCAGCAACCGAATCGCCGTGTTCAGCAAGCAGTCTAACAGATGTATACACAGTAGCTAAGTTTATCCCTGATAGCAAATTCAGTTGTGTTGGTAAATCCCGCTTCTCTGGTTTGAACCCCGGTATAAAATACACTAATGTTTATCAACAATCGTGTGGGGCTTCCATCGAAACATCGTCACCCACAGGGATGCAAAATGTGAGCCAGAACATTTGTTGTCAGTTTACTAATGGAGCTGGGAGAGCCTAGTTATGATTGCACTGCTCATTCACTAAGTTTTCGGACATAATAACTTTCTTCATGACTGTCTAACCCAAGTGACTTCAAATTCCTGCTTGGGAATCGTGCAAACAGTCTTCCTGACGTGGTCGGCCTTTGCTCCATCCCGGTTTTTCTCGTGGTCCCGGTTTCTCTCAAAAAAATCTAAGTTTCACCTTAGTCTGCGATGATTTTTCGGCCGTGTTGAACAGGGCTTTACAGGTGCATCAATATCCGATGATAATTCTGGCGCTTATCCCCGGGTAGAGTAAACAAAGTGGCTGCAAGTGGTCTGCTAACTCACTGAACGTCTGGGGTCCAGGATCAGTGTTACTGCGGGAGTATTTCGATCCTCGAGGTGTCAGAGGTAGGTTCTCGAACTACATTGCTCGAGTTACGTACTACTGGTGTAAACTACATACAATAAACCCAACCGTTTACTACCTCAATCACAGTGTATGGTTATTCCCTACGTCCACTCTGTGATTTCATGTGTACTACGCAATGATAGATTGTGCATGCGCCCCAGGTTGAAGATTTTACTATCTAGTTGCGTATCCCGGATGGAAATGGAAGACATCGAATTTAGTATTCCAGAGGTGGCTGGATACACTAACCAAATCCTGACGTGTTGCACTATGAAAAAAAATCGTTCAACTGTAACACCCTTTCGATACCTGGCTGCCGTGCCACCCGAAGGGAGCACGAGGGCTGGGATACTGCCAGGTTGCCCAAGCCTAGACAGAGGAAGTCGAGATGCAGAGGTCAGGTTCGAACCACGGACCTCCGGTCAGTAAATTTGCGCTCTTATCACTGAGCCATCTCGTCCCTATGCACTATAGATGACTGTGTATCCACATAAGTCTCGTTGGAGCAATCCTCTGGTGTGGCACCAGACTCGGGCAGTGCCTACCTTTGGTCTGTTGTTTCTCGAACTCTGGTCATTAGGTATGCGCGTCTCCCTTGCTCTACCATCACACAACAAGCGAAATTGAGTTATCTTCATTGAACAGATGAACGTTTCCGTTCAACCGACCCTTGGAGTGATGATAATCGAAAATTACTGAATCACCATTCGAAAGTGCCGGACGCACGTCACTCACACATTTGGCACCTTTCACGAAACCTTACGCTGCGCAGAAAACCCGGATTCCTGATGCTCACAAAATAACGCGATGGCTTACACGGCGGGGCGATTTAACATCAGCTAGCTGATTTCTTTCGATCCACTCAATCAAACAGTGGTAGAAGTGATTTGTTGAACAATGTTTGTTTGAGTTCGCACCCTACCACTTTTCAGCTCAGACTGACCTTTCATCCGTTGAGCTTGTTTTCGGAAACTGTCTCACTGTAAAATGTAACACTGATATTAGAAAATCATACAAGCTCTCGTTTCAGAAGGGCTTGGTAAACAATCGGTAGTTTTTTAACAGGTTCTCGCTTTATATTCAACTTTGGACTGCTCTTGCTTGAGGTGTCGTTTTTTTGGATGCTCACCAACAACTTTGAAATGGCCTCACAGCGCTCTGTTTGTGGTGGTTATCATACCTCACAAATGCATTCATTATGCTGCTACTCTCTGGTGGAAGTGGATTATTTCCTTAGAAGCTGAAATCTGAATACTCCCAGAAGAGTTTTCAGCAACCTTACGAGTAGTATGTTCCGTCTGTAAGATATACTGTTGCCTCGAATGTCGTGCCAACTGAAACAAAAGAGGTGGCCTTTGTGCAGCACATTCAGCTGACGAATATCATAAACGAAAGGTTCAGCTGGGATTCAGTTGAGTCTTCCGTAAAAACCAAACCGATGTGCAAATGAGAGTATTCCGGGGAACAAGTTTAGTTCTTGGAATCGTTGGTAATTCATGCTTCACAAGTTGTCTTAAAAGCAGTTAGAAAGTTAATCTTTTCCGGTACCCAGGCCGTGGAGGAAAGCAGAACTGTTCACGTTGTATCGTTGTTCCCTCTGCAATGCAACTGTCTACACAGAGGAAGGCAGTGATAAACACCCATTGAAGCTTGTCTTTTAGGTCTTGTCCGACAATAGGATAGCTGGAGTAGGTCACGTGACACGTGTCCCAGTATTAGTCTTGTAGCCTTACCAGCACCTCACTTATCGCATCACCTTTCAAGGTAGTGTGATCTGGGTGGTCTCGATTTGAAGTGGGTGGTTCGGCAGAAATAAACACTTTGTTAAAACACCCTTTTTTTTGAAAAGTCCGCTTCTCCTAGACTGTTTGCTCAGCAAGTTGTTACTACCCTATCGTATGGTTGGTGGACAAGTTTCAGGTTGACGCGAACAAACCTGCGGAACTGTACGTACTATCCTGTCCACGTGGGTTCGCGAAAGACGCGTCGTTTTATATCTGTCCATCTTAGGTTTTTGTCAGTTCCATGTCGCGAAAGAGCAGCTGATCTTCCCGTTTACTTTCACATGTAAAATGTCTGCATGAGTCTGATTGAAGGCGTCCGGAATAGAAACAGTCAGTGGCATGCTTGTCTCTCTGAAGGGACCTTTGCGAAATTTTGTTTACACTCTTTTGAGCGAATTGGATTCCGAGCCCACTGACAACACACACACCGATCAGTTGAAGTTGGTTTGCTTGCCACAAAGCACAATCAAGGTAGTCTGTGCCGGTCATCAAGCACCTCTCTCTGCACATCAAAACATTCCAGTATGCCAGCCGGTGTTTCTTTTTGGCGTTGTTTCTAATCGATACTGTATTTGACCTAATTACACATGACCAAATATGACACACGGTTGTGCTGTCAGCGTGTGCACAAACACCCGACTACTTACTCTTTGTTTCAGCCTCCTTTCCACTTTTATTTTGCCCATTTTCATCTCTCACTGGTTCTGGCTATCTCAGCGATACTGCTTGCTGACAGAGTCTTCCACTGCGGACCTACCTCCCTGTTCAATTTGTGACACCAGATTCAATGAAGTACAAACATCATTAGGATTATCTCCGTTTTGTTGCCCATTAATGCAGCCTGTTTGTTAATTGTCTGTTTCAGGGGATACCAACCTTGTTTATCTGAATGGGTTCATCTGTCTATGAAGCAAACGTCCCTTATTCAGTCATGGACACGCGCTCTCAACAAACCGTTCGGACAAAGTCGGTCATCAGCCGTCACCTCCACAACAACAAGTACCCCTCGAACCCCGCCAGACTCACACTCTGCGATCAGAGACATTGGTGCAGATGCCGATGATCATCTATTAGCCACGCTTTTAGACCAGTATGTTGACGATACCGAAGTCAGTCCTATTGTCAATCAGGAGGCTGCTATTGCTGCCCTCCGTTCTCGTCCGCCGATCGCCTACCTGCCGACAGGTAATGATTCAGACTATCTGGCAGGGTTTGATACCGAGGCTGGCCGCACTTGGATCTATCCTTTGAATGTCAATATTCGTGACTACCAGTTTCACATAACCGAACAATGTCTGTACAAAAACACCCTTGTTTGTCTACCAACCGGTCTTGGGAAAACTTTGGTAGCTGCTGTGGTAATGTACAATTTTCTACGATGGTACCCACATGGAAAGTCCGTGTTCATGGCACCTACAAGACCTCTTGTAGCTCAACAGCTGACCGCTTGTGGACGTCTGATTGGTCTCTCATCTGACACTACAGTCGAACTTACCGGTTCAACACCACAGACCAAACGCCAACGATTGTGGACTAATCTACGTGCGTTTTTTCTGACACCTCAAGTGTTGATGAACGACCTACAGGCTGGTGTATGTCCTTCTGCAGATTTACGGTTGTTGATTTTTGACGAGGCACACAAGGCAACCGGAAATCATGCATATTGTCAGGTAAGCCGATTGGGAGTTTTCGACTAGACTCATTCGTTTGTAACATCTTTCCCCAAAACGTGTTAATCGCATATCAAAGTACCTTAATTTGATGTTTTGGGTGTCGCAGGTAATCGGATAGACCTGACCAGGTACTCCTCTCGAATTACCTCTGAAGGTGTCTGGTGATAGAACCTTCCCCGATGTCTTCGTGTGACAAAGGTGCTTCCAGCAGAATGAAGGCCCGAAGTAAGGTTTACCTGGGTTCACGGACCGATTTGTTTCCACTAAGGGACATTTAAGTAGCCCTTAAGTCGGACAATCCATAGACGGTGTTAGGAATATTGCGGATTGCTACTGTCTACGTGGTACCCACCGGTAACCTTGAATGGCTCGATTTGTGTAGAGCCATCATGGTAGATTCTATCGAGAGGCTACTGTTCTATCGGTCTCGGCCGTATTTAGTTATTGTGCGACCAGCGTTGTGATCTTGCAGCCTATACTGTTAATGGTCGATTAACCGATAAAGTACGGGAAGTATGCTTCGCACATGTGCTGTACGAGACGCTATTAAGGTCCTCCTTTCTTTATCGTGTAGTACATTCATCTTTCTAACACACCTAAAGGTTGCTGCTCATTGATTTTTTGACCTCTTTCGACTTGGTATGCACAGGACCTCCGGCACAGTACGTTGCGTACTAAAAGGGTGCGAAACGCCTGTGTGGCCCTGTTGGAAAATTTAGCGCTCCATCTCTAACACTACCTTGCAAAAGCCAAACAACTTCATTTGTGTTGGAGAGGTGGTGCCGTTATTTTGAGGGCGGGTTAGCCAAACAGTGCGTTAGTTGTGCATAGCCACCAGGTCGCATCAGGGAAGAAGGGTCGTTAGATAGTATAACGAATCCAGAAGTAAACACAGTTTCGGGGGGAGTGGGGGTGACATTCCATGGTCCATCGCCAAAAGTTTGGGTTTTCGTATACCTGTCGTGTAATTATGCGGAAGTCTTGCATTCACATTCCACTGCACATGTATGATTGCCCTCTTCAATCCGTCCGAGGAATCAAAGTCTCTGTTTTAGCTGTATAAAGGTTTTGTCATTGTGTTCCATATGTTTTTTTCGCATGCGCTTATGCCCGAGAGAGAAACGACGATCTCATTAATCAGGGAGTACGGGTTGAAACGTGGCCGTTCTTCCTAGAGCAACACGAATAGGTGGTCGGTAAGCGTTCATTTGCGACAACTTAGAACCTAAACCATAAAAGATCGTCTAGTATGTTCTTTGTGAATTCGCTCATCTTTTCCCGTCTGGACCGTCCAGGTGGGTCGCCCCTGTTTTCATCACTGAACACCACTTTTTTCCATTCGTGACTTCATATTGTATGGTGTGATAGCTCAGTGGTTAGAGCGCGAATTCACTGGCCGGAAGGTCCGTTGTTCGAACCCGACGTCTGCCTCTCGACTTCCCCTGTCTAGGCAACCTGGCAGTATCCCAGCCCTCGTGCTTCCTTCTGGTGGAATGGCAGCTAGGCACCGAAAGGGTGTTACAGCTGAACGATTAGTATTATGTATTATATTTATTACAGTATGACGTTCCGCTCACCTGCTTGTGCTCCATTTGTATTCTAGCTATTCAAGAACACACCCAACTGGGGAGTGTTCGGCGCGAACCTTTTGAGCACGCTCATACGAAAACGGAATGACTTGTTTTTATATACAAGGTACTGGCTTGTCATCTGATTATTGGCGGCCCCCAGCAACCTTCACTTTGCAGTGCCCTGTAGTGTTTGCGGTAAATCACTGTATTTCTTGAAAGCATGCCACACAAAATTAGCCAGTGAATTACTCGAAAAAGTTGCCGTCAGTTAAATTTCGTTGCAGTGCATCCGTGAAAACCAAGCTGGGTTCCGTCCTGCAAGAGGATGCATCGATCATATCTTCACCCTCCGACAGATACTGGAACAGCGACACTGCTTCCAGCAACCAACAATGGTTGTGTTTCTTGATCTGAAAGCTGCCTTTGAATCTGTGGACCGTCAGGCACTATGACAGTGTCTAGTGGAGCAAAGGTGTCCCCCATAAATTCTTGACCCTCCTGAAGGCGCTGTACGCCAACTCCCGCGGCCGTGTGAAGGTCTACGGGAAGCTCTCGCCTGAGTTCACCACATCAGGTGGTGTTAAACATGGCTGTCCCCTTTCACCTTTCCTGTTCAACTTCGTCATTGATATGATTATGGAATACTCACTCCTAGCCTCTAATGCCTGTGGAGTTGAAATGCTCCCGGGGCATTCGCTCACGTAAATCGAGTACGCAGACGACATGGCTCTTCTCGAATCTGACACCATTGTGAAGGCATTAAATAATCTAAATAATTCCGCCTCACGGTTTGGCATGCGCTTCACACCTGCAAAGTGTAAAGTCCGTTGTAAGACTGGGGGGGCCCGAACCCGCACCTCATGTTTGCGGGTGAGCCGATTGAGGTAGTAGACAAGTTTGTCTACCTTGGCAGCTGTATCAGTCCCGGTGGTCTTGCGAAAGATGATATTTCCATCCGGAATTGGAAGGCCAGAGCAGCTTTCGTGAACCTGAATCACATGTGGCGTAGGTGTGACATCAGCTCATCCGTCAAGTGTCGAGTTTACAATGCTGCGGTGGGTTCCATATTATTGTACGGCTCGGAAACCCGGCCGCTGCGCGTCGAGGACTTCAAAAGACTTTCAGTGTTTGACCATCGACTTCTTCGGATCATTGCCAGAGTCTGGTGGGAACACCGATTCAGTAATGCTGAAGAGTACGTTCGATCGTTTTCGGACGAGATAACTCGCCCATGATGGATGAACTGATCACAGTCCATAGGTTGCGCTGGCTCGGTCACGTGCTCCGTCTACCAGTGGACCGATTTCCTCGAAGGGCTCTTTTCACGTGACCACGCGAAGAGTGGAACCGATCCAGTGGAGGTCAAACAATGACTTGGCAGCGAAGTATGAAAGCAAACTCAGCTGCGCTAACCGTTTCCGTCTCCCTGGTTGGGGACCCAGAGACGGGACACATCACTGGTTAGAGGCGTTGTCAGACATGGTCCGGTCGCGTCCTCATTGGTGCTCATGCACCCGTGCTTTTGCCTCCAATGCATTGCTCCCCTCCCTATCTCCCTAATGAAAAGTCCATTGACACCCCTGTATTTACGCGTAAATTATATCAGCTACCGCCTCCAATGCTACCACTGTCTACTGTACCTCCCGAAATCAACGGCGCAACTGTGGCAGCTATAGCCACTGTACGGCAAGTAAGCGGTTTTTACAGTTGATGATGATGATCATGATGATAATGCATTGCTTCCGTGCCTTGTTGGCACATCGATTTATTCTTCTACCAGCGATGGTAATCGTGACAGAAAACAACAGTTTGACCGTGGAGGATCAATGTCTGAAGCTATGAGCTTCACGCATCTTGAACGCAACGCAGGAGTAGTTAATAGATGAGGTCTGCGGAGTGGCCTCAGTAGCACTTTGCACGCAGCGTAATTCCACGGGAGTTCTGTGCGTACCAAATCGAAATCAGTAGTAAATTTAGCCATAAAGTGGGTTGGAATTTGAATTTCCTGGGCCGAATGGGAGCGTAGGAAATCAAGACTGCCGTGCGGTCTTATTAGCGCTCAGAACCTGTCCAAATGCCTGTCCATAGTGGTACGTACACTGCTACTAGAGGATAAGTCGGCTTCATGACTATGACATACTGCAGCTTCGCATACCCCACTTGTGATAAATAAGCCCGTCAGTGGAGGTCTTTACCTGGTTACGGATGTCATTCGCAAGGTTACAGAGAAACTTCTGGCGACTGTCTTGTGTCTGAAACCGTGACAAATCTAATGCACATTTAGCTTCGGTGCAACGTCGATTTTTGCGTGTGCAACTAGAAAGTGGCTGGCTACACAGGCTCTGTTGGCCTAATTTGATCGATTCACGATCGACGTCGTTCTGATGACTGGTTCAGTGGTTAAAGCACAAATTTATCGGAAGGTCCGTTCGGTTCGAACTTAACCTCTGCATCTCGACTACTCCCATCTAGGCTTGGACAACCTGGCAGTATCTCAGCCCTCGCACTTCCTTTGGATAGCATGGCAGCTAGGCACCGAAAGGGTGTTACAGTTGAGCGATTATTTTATGTTTATGATTGTTCATATTCTAGCAGCAGGAGCGAGATGGCTCAGTGGTTATAGCGCGAATTTACCGACCGGAAGGTCTGTGGTTCGAACCGGACCTCTGCCTCTCGACCTCTCCTGTATAGGTTTGGGCAACCTGACAGTATCCCAGCCCTCGTGCTTCCTCCGGGTGGCATGGCAGCTAGGCACCGAAGGGGTGTTACAGCTGAACGAGCAACAGGTTGCTGTGAACAGTATATCTAGGTTTTTAGTATGTTTTTGTCATCTCACTGGTTCCTGGTAATGAGACAGTGGTTGTGTTGTCACTTTACTTTAGCACCCACACGTTGTCCGGATACGAACGATATCCACTAACTTGCTTCAGATGTAAATCTTTTTTGAAGCTGATGCATCTTTCCTACAAACCAGTTGTGAGAGCAGTCCAGCGACACAGCTATAGACCGTAGACACTAGTTTGAAGCCACAGGGCGTCTTCAGACTCGGCCACCACCCTGCTTGTAGCACCGCAGTTGTCGCCAGTGGCGTGTGCCCGGTAAATGTTTCGTAAGCGGGCACTTACCAAATAGCCAGAATCGGTAGAGCGGGAAATACGGCGGGTGTGAGCGTCGCACATGCCCAGCCACCATCTACCGAAGGAAACTGTTTTACTTGTTTGTTGGTCTGTTCGCCAAGCTTGGCAGTTAGATTGCAAACGTTTCATCACCAATCGAGGTAACATCGTCAGTGTAGGGTTGAGTGGGTGAACTCCTTCTCTTTCTGCCTGTGCTTATGTAGTTTCTAAACAGCATCTAGTAGCTCTAAAGTGATTGGTTGGTCCCGAGGTGGTCTTCGCGCAGTTTACTTCTCTCAATCTTGTCAAAATGTCTCTGTCCATTACATGGCAAAAAAGAAAGCTGCTGCTGTCAAACACGATGCTTTGGGATATTCGCACATCTTTGATGGTTAGTGTTCATGGAATTCCGGTTGTGCGTTACTCAGATCCTTACATGACCCGACTAACGAAAATGTTATAATTCCTCGGCTGGACCGTAGAGTCAAGGTTTTCCTGCCATTTGTGATCAGAGTTTTATGTTGGTTGCGATCTGAAGACCACGGATAAGCTGTTCAATTTAATCTTATTCCGATGCAACAATCCACTATGTGTATCGTCTGTGTCAGTCTTCCCTAGGGTCTTCGATTATTTCGTATCAAGTCCCTACTGTAATGGAAAATTTATAGTCAGACCAAAGCGTAGTGAGATAAAATGTTCTAGTCCGACGTTTCGATTGCCGTGGGCAACCTTCTTCATTGACTGATTGTACAAATCCCTGAAAAGGTTGCCCACAGCAACCGAAACATCGGATTATAACGTCTTATTCCACTGCGTTGTGTTTTGACTTTAAAGTTTCCATATCATACGCCACATGGCGCTCAATCTGTTTAACAAGATCTCAGCCGAGCTTGTCCCGGAACTCCTAAGCCTTGTCAACAATCGGGTTAGGCTATCAAAGAAATATGCGAATTGGGTTAGTCGTCGTGTCCTCAACCAGCGATGTCTTTTCACATTTGTTCCCTTTCTCGTGTTTACGTGTTGAGTTGCTATCATTGAGGGTATCTCAGGGTTCAGGTCCAAACCCGTGAAGTCTGCTGCAACTTTGAGGACGTGTTTGTCTGTGTTACTGGCGGTTCGACTGGTTGTAACTGCTGTACATCCTAGTGTTTATATCAAGAGATGGACTAACAACGAGATGTCTATGCACCACTGAGCGAAATTGTGCAAGGGACCCGCATGCAAAAAGGTGTCGGCTGGCTGACTAAACATTAACCAGCGGCAAAGGGGACAAATCATCCAGTGCCCAATGTACGTGAACCGATCACAACATCGAAAAATTATCGAGCGTGGCCGCGCCTTTCACTGTGTGTGCGCGCGCGAACACCTTATTAGTAACCATCACGGCTCACCATCGAATGTAAGATCTCTACTGTGTCTCTCATATCCAGTTCCGGGTGGTACATTTGTCCTATCCCAGGAAATCGAAATTCACGCGCACGGAGAAATCATTCGCCGTCGGCGAGGAAACACTCCTAATGAAGGGGTACACGTTTTTTGTACATAAATAGTCGTCCAAACGCTCTTCCCCGTTTTTACTTAAGTCATTATTCACAAGTCAGGTCTGCTCGGTAGTTCTTTCAAGTTTGTGCGACCGAAGGGTTCTCTAATCATTGTTGGAGTCCAGATTGCCCGACTTCTTTCCGGGGTTGTTTGGAAATGTCGAAAACCAGGACAGCAACGAATTGGCGATCTGTTTTCACATCAATGATGCCTATCTCACGTGACGTTTTCGTTAAGCAATCGAACATATACGCTAATACCTTTTCTTAACTTTTTTCCTATCTGCACTCAGAAGATGGATCTAGGCCTATGAAACAGAGGTATAAAAGTTCAGAGGTTTCTGCACTGATTGATGGAAACTTTGATTTTCTTTCGCAAAACAGGTTTGTTGCTGTGTGTGGCTGTCTGAATACATTAGGGGGCTTTTGGGATAATCTGCTTTCAGTCGGCTTGAGGCTGACGTAAACGGATGTTGCGGGTGTTATTTGCTGAGGAGCCGTCAGATACTCAACGTGTGTCGTGTTGCACACAATATGTTTAGATGAAGCGCATTCACTGGAAGATTAAGTACATCCATGATAAACTACGTAAAGGAATCGATTTATCCCTGTAGTTGGTGTAAAATCCACGCTGAAAATTTGATCGCATACACTTTTCAACACACGATGCAAATCATTGACTACCAGACGCAATAGGTGACCGACCTTGTCATAATTTATCTCCGCGGTCCCCTTTCAACCAAACTTAGTACCGCACCCGCACTCCGGGAAAACCCTTCTAGAGGATACTAAAATACCTTAATTTACTCTCTACTTCACGGCGATTTTCTGCTGTGGTTGGACGAGTCGGCCCCGACCCGGATGCTCAGTAGCTCAATCTCAACCCTAATTGTTGAGAGCCAGATTTTCAGGTTCGCGACAGTACCATCCTGGACAGGTCAGTAGTGATGTGGAGAATTTGAACTTTGGGTCGTGGAGGATATGTCCAAACCATTGTAGATGGTGCCGCTGAATCAATTTGGAAAGACTTAAAATATCATGGCGGCGTTCTGTAACACTGCGGTTCCGATGTACATCCAGTATTCGCAAGTGATATTATAGCTGTAGGTTGTGAAGGTCATCAACTGGGAAAGGACAGATCTCACAGTTTTGTTTCAGTATGTCTTAAACAAATGGTTGCATTGTACAAACGGAGTTGAGCTCGAATGCCGTTTTTGGTTTCTTTATAGAGCGCTATGGAGCTGGAGTAAGGTTTTCTTGGCAATGTCAATGCGGATGCCCAATTCTTGCCATGTTGGGTCATTCTGGAGGTTGGTGAATCTCAAGTACTTTGAGTACTTTGCATTGTTTAGGCGCTGTCCGTGGACGTTGAGCGCTTTTGCTTGTGGTGAAGAATGTCACCTTTTCGACATCAGTCAGTGACTCGTATTGGCTTATGCGATCAAGAATGGCAGGCGTCCTTGTTTGGCCTCTCCTCAGGACCACGACATCGTAAGCACAGTCAAGGTCCGTAGCCCAAGTGGTAGGGCTTAAACGTGCCCCAGAAAAGTAGCTGATGGTATCAGTCGAATGCAGGCTTTTATGCTTCAGTACCAGGTCCTGATGATATTCAGCATATTACTAGACACATCATTAGACACATTTCAGAACAGAACAACGACAATATCTGTTGACTTAATCAAACACCTCGCGGAAATCAGTAAATGAAACTACGGCTTGTTGCTGAGTCTTGTGGTCTCCAAGAATTTGACGTAGGTTGTCTAATACAATCGGTCCTGGATGTAGGTCTCTCTGACGTGGACTAATAATAGACTTTCTATTCTCTGAGGTTACGCGATAGTAGTCCGCAAAGATTATGGCTCTAACCGCAGTAGTTCTGAAATACCGAGCAATCAACTCTCGTGAGTATTCTAAACGCGGCAGAGGTACCCCAGTCCATTCGGAACACTCCGCCTTCCCACATTAGGCAGGCAAACATGTGATGAGGCTAAAGTATTGCCAGCAAACAAGCTTCTCGGATTCCGGTCGGGGAAGAATTTTTTTTCGTAAGCGGTATACGGACAGAAAGCACCAATTTATCTGCGGTGATTGGTGGGTAACATGACCATTTGGTGATCCGTTGAAGTCCGCTGCTGAGCCCCCACTCCGCGGCTTTCTAAAATGGCCATAGTCACTCGTTTTTTGGTGAGATTGCCTTTACTGCGGATCCTGTTCTACTTGTATGTATCCGAATGGTGAAGTCTTCGAATGCCAGCGAGTGCAACATTTCATATTTTCGTCAACGAAAATAGCCGCGTAACAAAGATGAAATATCCGTTTAACATATAATGAATTTCCGCCAGGACATTCTTCCTAACTACGTTGTAAAAATGGCATAAATTAAGGTTCGTCACACTGCGCTTTTCACGTTGGAGTATTTCGGTGTTCGTATAGTTACCAAGCTAAGATGGCGTAACGCATCCATCTCGATGACACCACAGCGACCCTCTCAGTTAACTGATTCATTCACTATTGGGGGTGTATTGCGACACCGTTGCGATAGACTTCCACGCATTTCGTGTGGCGCGGTTTAAACTGTTTTTTTTTGGTTTTCTTTTGCAGGTTATCCGACTTCTGACTGCACCGCCACATAACCACCGGTTGTTTCGCGTTGTTGCTCTTTCGGCTACTCCAGCGTCAGATATTCAAGGCGTTCAAACCATTTTGGCTAATTTGCTGATTTCCCATTTGGAACTACGGACAGACACCAGCGTGGATGTGAAGCGATACACACAACATCGTCAGTTGGAAACGATTGTGGTTCCGTTGGGTCCGGAGCTCAATCGTTTCCGCAGTCAACTGATTGAATGTGCTCGTATACCACTGGAGCGTCTGCGTCTGCGCGGAGCACTTCGACAAGGAATGGGTGACTTACGTCCGGAGCGAATAGCCAAATATACTGTGATCAAGGCTCGTGAAGAATGGTCTTCCGGACCGAACGCTGTTCAGCTGTCTTCCATCGATGCAGGTGCTGTTCAGTGTGATTTTGGGTCGGTCATTTGTTTACTGCATGCCATGGAATTGTTAGACCAGCATGGACTTCGTCCGTTGTACCAGTATTTGGGCGGCGTGCTCAACGGGCAGCGTGCAAGTGCTTCCGTACGTGCGGAGATGATGCGTTTGTCTGGCGTGGAGCAACTGTGGTCAGACTTAGTCGCACGTTTTAAACCTGCGTTAGGTGCGGATAATCCAAGTTCCACCCAGGCACCATTTGTGGGAGGTCATCCGAAACTGGAAAAATTGAAAGAACTGCTAGTGCAACACTTCCGCTCGCATGCGCCCACTGCGCAGGGCGAGACGCGCGTGATTGTCTTCAGTCAATTTCGAGATTCTGTTGAGGAGATTATGCACATGCTCAAGCAACTACGTCCACTAGTTCGTCCAGCTTCTTTTATCGGCCAAGGCTCCGGAGTGAACCGGTCACCAGTGCTTGCCGGGTCCGGTCCAGACGCAAAACTGAGTACATCACCTTCGATGCCATCTAACCGCCTCACTTCCGGGGGCATTTCGCAACGCGACCAGCTTCGAGTCATGGATGCTTTTCGTAAAGGAGTTTACAACACCTTGGTTTCAACGTGTGTCGGGGAGGAGGGTCTGGATGTCGGCCAGGTGGATTTGATAATCTGCTTTGACGCCTTCAAATCTCCTGTGCGATTGATGCAACGTCTTGGTCGGACTGGACGTCAGCGTTTGGGCCGTATCGTGATGCTTTTGACGGAAGGCAGAGAGGAACGAAACCATGCTGTTAGCATGGCTCGGACGTCTACTATTCACAGAGCTCTTCTGGAAGGTGGTGCATACAAACGATTGGCCTTTTATCCTCACAATCCACGGATGATACCTTTAGGGATTACTCCTGAAGTGGATTTCCGTGTACTCCAGCCCGTGATCTCTACAAAAGACACTGTGCTGCCTACGGTATCAAATGAATCAAGCTGCCGAAAACGTCCCCCACGAGCAGGAAAAAACCGCCCGTTAGGTAGAACATCTGATGAAGCTCAATCTCATGCAGACGCTGTTGGTTTATCTCATATTAATCTGAGATTAACACCCGTCGGACCCTCACCCTTGCTCTCTCTTTGCGTTGGAACTAACTCTCACTCCGATTGGAAATCGGAATATCCACAATTGACTCAACTGTACGACCTAACTTCTCCGAAACGTTTAACTTCTTTGCGCACATGTTTGCAATCGAGACTAAGCCCTCGCGGAAAAGTCGGTTCTTCGACTTCCTCATTTCATCTGGTTTCCGTTTTACGCTTGATTGAACTACATCGACGTGGCGTAACCCAGCTGTCTTACCATGCACTGGGGCTCCGATCCGTGGATGTGGATACGACGCTGCCTCCTAGTCCAGTCGCTAATGCGGATCTTGAATCAAGCCAGGCGGAACCCATGTTGAAAACGAATGAGGATGTGAAGAATGCGAATCCAGAGTCAGACGACTGTAAGGCACAGCAGGAAAGTTTCACAGCCGCATTGCTAAAGATGCCTCAACCGGTAAAGGGTTTAGTTAGCGGAAAGTTGTTTTTTCCTGTTGTTAGTGGTGATCATTTCGATTCACGGTTGATTGATGTGGCGCGTAACCTCACACAGTCCGTGAATACATTACCTGGGCGAATAAGTCCGGTTTTGTTGCAGTCCGCATGGGAAAGGCTGTTGCAAACGAATGAGGCCCAGCGTTCGAAAGTTGGGCTGCCACCGAAAGCGGACCAACCTCTGGAGATCCCATCGGTTTCGGGCTTAGAACAGTGGGTAGATAAAAGTTTATTAGAGGCAATTGAAGGAGATTTCACTCAGAATGATACAATGCCGGGGACAGATATGGCCAAATCGACCTCCAAGCCGACCGCAAATCAAGCTCCGAAGAACACTTTGGGTAGTCCTCTGCTTGGCGCACCACAAATTGGTCTAGCTGCGGCATTTTGCCTTGCATCTCCAAAACAGTTAAACCTAAGTGCGGTTGCCCGTAGTACTCCGCGACCAAAGTCCCCAACACATCGGCGACCAAACCTTGGGGGAAGTGTTAGTCAAATAAATTTGACCGATGCACTAGCAATTTTGGATCGGTCCACTATTCGTCTGGACATATCCGGATTATTTGACGATGGGCTGGATGATCAGCCTCCCCCGACGGATACATTTTTACGACGCAGTGTTGTCTTTACTGGTCCAATCTGCCCCACACCTTCGAAATCAGACACCTTAAATTTCGGTACCAAACTACAGTTGGGTGAAGAATTTGGGGAGGATTTTCTCGCCTCTTCGCAACGCGTTACCAGTAGTGTGCCAACAGATCCAGATCCAGTCACCAAATCTCATTCTACCCCTCATGGATCTCCGGGGGAACCAGACCCGTTTGAGCTCCCGTCTCAGTTTAGCTGGTCACCAATTCCAGTCCAAGATGTGGACGAACTTATGGTGGGCGCGAAAGAGGATTGCCTTACTCGTTCCACTGTGTCATCCGAACAGTCGCATACTGGACCATGGGAAGCGGATACAACCAATTTGTCACAACTCCAGTCAAACACAACTCAGAAATGTTTGAACTCTTCCAGTCCGATAGCTTTTCGGATGAATAGAGCCAAAGAACACAGTCATGCTCATCGTTTCCTTTTAACCCAAGCCGAGGTAGGCGATGGAAAGTCTGCAGATGAGTTCGATGGCACCGGCCTAGATGTGTACGAAGAGAGCTTTATCGACGACAGCCGCGATACAGCGGAGCCTGATGAGCAAAGCTCAAGTCGACCGGACACATCGAATATGATTGGGGTGTACTTACAGTCAATCCGAAGCCCTCCTATTGGCTTTGCTAAGGCGTCTGTGTGTAGGAATTCAGAAGTCACTCGCAAAACCTCATCGAGGCGTCTGGGAGCAGCATTTCATCCCGCATCTGCAAATGCACTGCACCAAAGATCTGGGGGACAACCATGGCTCGGGACACGTTTGGCGACAATCGACAGCGATTCTGAAGATTTTATATTTTCCCAGGTAAACCATAGCTTCTTCTCTATACTTTCAAAAAATTTCGGTTGTAAGCCCTAGTTAGAAGTATGTTCTGAGCTCTAAATAGCTCAGTGTTTGAGGCACAGACTTGCTGACCGGAAGGTTCATGGTTCGAAACCACCGCTATACACATCGACTGCTCCTACCTAGGCGTGAGTAACTTGACAATATCTCATCCCCATTGCTTTCCTCGGATGACATGGCAGCTAGACACCGAGAGTGTTAGGGCTGAACGAGAAGTACGTTCCAGAGTCACGATTTGTGGATAAAATAGGCTTACTACAGCTGAACTAATCTCGTTATTTGGTTATCTGGTCGAACCAGTTCCTCTTTTATGTATTCACTGAGATGGTTGGCGAAGCTCGACAGACTCATCCACTGGCTGACAGGAACCTTGGAAAGATCGACTCATTCGGCTCTACCACTTTCCTTTTCTGTTTTGCGGTGGTCATTGAAGAAGACAGCTGAATATTCGAGGTTGGGAATACGTACATAATTCAGAAAATAGGCGGGTCTGGTCACTAGACTACTCTTCGTTACCTGATAAAGAAATAATGGATGTGACAATGAGTTCACTCGAGTTTGATAAACTGATTATACAGGCACTAATCTGATTAATAAAAAAAATAAATCGTTCAGCTGTAACACCCTTCCGGTGCCTAACTGCCATGCCACCCGAAGGATGCACGAGGGCTGAGATACTGCCAAGTTGCCCAAGCCTAGACAGGGGAAGTCGAGAGGCAGAGATCGGGTTCGAACCACGAACCTTCCAGTCAGTAAATTCGCGCTCTAACCACTTAAGCTATCTCGCGCTCTAACCACTTAAGCTATCTCGCCCCCACTAATGTGATTGGTGAACCAGAGAGCTTATTGGCTGGACTTGTTCGAACGAATCGCCTCTGATAGGGCCGGAATGCATGATCGAAACCATGAATACCCGGTAGGATTGACATTGACATAAAACTTGCCGATATCAATGATTTGCATGCTGTTTATTTTCCGTCCAGATTGTCTGAATGCACATCCGGATGTTAGGTACCCAAGGGTGGTTATAACGTGATACTCCTGTGTGCACTGTTCTTTCCTCCCCATGGTTTTAAATAACTTTACTGTGGTTGAATGGACTTGTCGACGTTGACGGTATGACATGCAGGTGGTCCCAACGTGAAAATCAACTACACCTGTTGTTCATGCAGTTCTGCAGCCGAAGATACAGCACAATAGTTGATTACTACTATCCGTAACAGCACCAAGTCTTTATCTGGAGCGCACTAGATGGTGCGTCGGTTCGCATACAGTGCAACTTCATGCCTTCATCTAACCTACCTTTTCCCCAAAAACAACCATTCATTATAGGACTGAATGGGTTTTCCATCGTCCCACGCTGGTTATTTTTTGTTCGAACGATAGAATTGCAATCTCCAACCAGAACAGCTCCACAGTCAGTCGATTTGATTCCTTTACAAACTTGATTCTTTGCGTGAGTTCTTCAATATCGAGAGTAAACCTCACCGCCCCGTAAATAGAAGGCGATTTTTTAAAACAGAAAATTGGAGAGTAGTGCGCCATTTTTGCCTTAAAGTTGTTTATCAATGCTCGTGTTCTCCATCCACGAGGTTCATTGGGTGCTTCGGCGTCGTCATTAGAGATACCTTGGGGTTGGTTTCGGCCTGTCCGAGTTGCGCCGCGCAACCTCTATCTCCAGTAATCTGTTTCATTCATTTCATCACCTAGCTACTGGACAGGGTCTTCCAAATTACGAAACGCACTGTCCTGAACCAGACTAACAAAATTCACGTGTACGACTATATTCACAAGTCCTTGAGGCTAGCCTCACCAGCAAACTGGATTTGCCAGTTTATAAGGAGCGAAACACTGATGGAAGCAGCAATCTAACCTGTTCTCCCTACCCAAGAGATCATTTGCACTCGATTTGGGTGCTGTGGAGTGATTACACACCCAAACTAAGAAGTATTTTTGTCACAACCTCTGCTCCGCTTGTTCAATGCGCTACCAGGTTTACGTGTAATCCTTGATTAGGTTATCAACACTTGAAGATTTACACGATCGCTTAAACGTTTAGAAGCCTTCGGAAATTACCGTTGCAGTCTAGTCGGAGACAAACTCATTGGGCAATGAGACAACCATATTACACACAGAGCCGGAAATACTTATTTCGTTAGTGCTGTGGCGTAACTTGGTTCGCAGCTCAGTCAGCTGTCCAGTAACTGGACTGCAATATCGATCAGGTCAGCGAAGGATTGTCAGTCCAGCGAAAGACGTGATTCGGTTACATAATAACTTGTACTCGGTACTGAACTGCCACAAACTCGCTTAGCGCATTATCACTTCAGGGAGTCTGTTGCTTGCATTTTTTCTGTTACTCTCCTGGTTTACTTCACATTGCCTCATATTTGAAGGTAACGTCGTGTTATTTATCCACCTGATTGTGTTCATAAAACGAAGAATTCAATCGATAACCAAAGCGTGTATTCTAAGGTTACATGTGACAAGCAATTGGACAGAACAGGGATCAAGGGAAAATCACTGGTCAACTGAATCGAGTAGAAACTGGTAGTTTGCACCCTGTGGTCGGTCAGCTGCTGATCGACCGCGCCGCGGTGGTACACAACGCAAGCGCGCACACATGCAATTACCACAGGCTTGAATAAAATGCTGGGTGTCGTTCATGGTAGGAGCTCATGCGAACAAACTGCATTGTCTTATGATCCGTTTACCAGATGTGTCACCTAACAGCAAACAATATAGCCCTCTGTAAGGGTCATTTCCATGGAAACGTGGGCAGCGGTCTTTATGAAGAAAAAGGACAGCATTCGCTTTATCTTACGTTCTTTCTGTGATAGCCATTATTTGTTTGTTCCTCTCAAGTATCCAGGAGAAACGCATTGCGTCCCCAGAAGAGCGTGTACTCTCGGGACCGACCAAAATCACGTTTAGGTTCACTCCCTTGGTATGGATACCCTGAGGCATAAAACCGTAACATCTTCCCTTGGCCTTCGAACCATCAGTTTTGTTCGAATGTCTCACAACACATGCATTTGACACTTGAATAAGTCGATGCATCTAGGAGCCAAATAAGCGTAAAATACAGAATGATTTCTGCTTACGCAATCGATTGGTTGATTCTTATCCTCACGGCAGACTGCTGTCCTCTCGCTTCTTCGGAATACTCCGGTTTATCCGAATCAGCTGATTAGTGGATCTCCTGAACCATACTTAACGAAACTTGCCTTCACTTGCCTTCTACATCTAAACATTTGATCGACAGGCTTGCCGTTGACCCTTCTTCTACTAGTGCTGTGCTTGTTTGTACACTGTAGCCGTCTTTTCCAACCAATATCACCGTGTTAATGAAGACGACATCCAAGTCTGCTGGAACAAAATTCGGTTGTCTTTAAGCGTAAGCGATGGAAAGTACGGGGACGTCGTAAACTAGGTGATATTATGGGAGCATCTCTTACTGTATTTTATTTTGGGCAATCCATTAGGCTGGCTGACTCCGGTATCCATCGGTATTACCATAAGTCTTACTCCAAAGTGGCCCTGCATCGGTTCAGCAGCTGCAACTGGCATCCGAACCGCCGGTTTCCAAAAAGACCCCTGTTACTGTTGCATTTCTCTCTGCGTAGTGGATACTCTAGTTTTTATTATGCTAGAAAATCCATAGAAATTCATTTAAACTTGAGGGGCCAGACCGCTCGGAATCAATCTTGGACGGGCACTTCATAATCTATACAAAGATAATGGTCATTTACGAGATGCTAGGCAACACTTATCGACTACCGCTCTAAGTGCCTCTCAAATCGGGTCATGAAAGCCTAGTGCATCGGCTGAAAGTTAATATTTAAGCTAGTTTCGTCAGCGGACTTGACTACTCTGTGCAGCAGCCTTCTCTGTCAGTGAGGATTCTGTGTAAGGCCCTCTTCCCAGGAAAGGTCAAAACTTCTCTTTATCCGGTGTTTGTTTGTCGCAAGACTACTCTATTCCTCCACGTGAACCTATAGAATGAAGCGTTTGTCGACCAGAATTGGCAAAGGATGACCCTAGTTCTCCTAACGTCACTCTCCGGTTCCGTCACCAGTCTGCTTTAGGGTGAAAAACTTTGAAACCTATCGACCTGTCATTTTCTGATCTCAAATTTCTGTTATAGTCTTGAAAGTGATAGCTTGCTTAACGATACTGGTGACTGTCATTTACAACTTCGTGCTGACGACTAGTCGTTTCTCAGCTGTACTGGGTTTAGGCGTAGTGGACACCGTTTTGCCATCTGGGGCCCTCCTACTGCCGGACAACCGTGCAGCCGAATTGATCGCGTAGCCATTGGCTATCGGTGGCAGGCCCAAGACGCGCCTGGAATACAAATTTTGATTCGGACCGTACTCCCTTTCGACGTAGACTTTCACTGAGTAGCCAGAGTAAACCTACGAAGTAGACATCCTTCATGGAACATAGGGTTCCGTTGAAATCAAACTAGTTTGCAATTAAGTGTAGTTCGCGAGGTAAACTTCCATTTAGTAGTCGAAAAGCTTCCTGAGGCAGGATTTAAGTAAAACTTCGAAAACCTACTTAGCGATGTTTTTGAAAACGGCTTCTTCAAAAGACAGTCGGAAACTTGGCACGGAGTTTCCGAACGCACCTGCGCTAACCACTGGATCTCAAAAGTGTCATTTCTTGATGCAAGATGGGACTACAGTGTAGCTCGGTTGGACGAAGTTTGTGTACGGACAGGGAGGCGTGGTGGAATCAGCAAGGTCAAAGAGTGCAGGAGACTAGTGTTGCGGGGCATGCTAATCCGTAAAACAGGATCCAGGACTATTGAGCTAATCAGAGTAACACTGGAAATCCTATATATATATATTTCTGGGCGAGATATTTTCAAAAACACTTAATTTGGCCATCAACTATATCTCTTTCATCCGACCCATGGTCTGAGCTTAGGTCCTTCCTCAGTTGTTGAAGTACTAATCTACCTTTCTGTCTTCAGACGCCATCGTACTGCCAGGCCAGATGAGCACCCACCAGCGCTACTTAGACGGTAGTGAATTTTTATCGTTTCTCCACTAGGTTGTTTGAACAAGGACGCGTTGCAGACAACTGGGGCCAATCGATCATCTCAGCTCTGGACAGAAAAGGAACACGATGGGACCACGCCAGCCTGAGGCACTATAAGGGGCTTTGATCTTCAATAATACTACAGTGCTTAACTCGATACGTGAGACGCAAATCCGACAGCAACAGGCATACTTTCGTTTCGGTTGAGGTGTATTGATCATATATTTATGCTGCGTCACATGCTTGACCAGCGCCATACATACAGGCAGCCAACAATTGTGGTTTTCCTCGACTTCACAGAGCCGTATACATATGCCTGGCCGAAGAGGAGTGCCCCCGGAATTTATAAACGTGCCTTTCTCGTTCTTTATCCATGCATGTAACTTTTGCTACAGCTAGTGCGGTTCAGCAAGATCGCCCCCCTGTTTAATTTCGTCACGGAATGCACATTTCAACGGGTCAAGGCCTTTAGTATCAACATTACTCCTAGAGAAAGACCAGTAGACTAGGAATATGCGGACGTCACCATCATTATCAGCTGTAAGAACCGCATGCTTGTCATACAGTGGTTGTAGCTGCCAGTTTCGTCCACGGATGATTTGGAGAGGTCACTGTCTTGTTATTTGGCGACCATTGGTCTCTACAACTAGAACTTATCCTTATCCAGACAGCTGCATAAGTCGTGACACAAGAAATCAATGCACGCAGTATCATGATGTGAGCAGCATTTGTGAACTAGCGTCTTCTATGACATCACGAACCAGTTTCACTGAAGCTAAAGGGCCGTGTGTGCAAGGCAACCGCATGAGTAGGCTTACACGTTGGTTGTTAAACTCACCCCCCCTCCCATTTTAACGGATATGGGCGTTTGGTCATAGATGTGTAACAGTATGGCAGGCTGCAGCGTATTCGCAGTGAACTGTTGCGTACTTGGTGAATCACTAGAGAAACAAGCAAGACTCAAGTTAAATCGGTTGGGGTATGTACTTTGCATGCTCCGCTACCACCTGCCAAAGGAAGCGATGTTTTCAATCCCAAATTCTCTTGGCGAAAGACCTTCGGGGGGGGGGGGGGGGCAATCCATGACTTGGCAACGCGAAATGAAGGCGATTACCATCAAACTGAGTGCTGGCTGGGGTTTGCGTGATTCTCCTTACACGTGGTTAAGAATCCTACAGAACACAACCGGTCTCGGTGGATAGCATGCTGTCAGCTCTTAATCAGATTACCTAGATAGAGTTTCTCTATTGACCTATGTTGCGATCATGTCGAGTGGTTTTCGCAAAAAAACGTTGGGCCAACCTCACTGGCGTCCTCGATATGATGTGCAGATACGTTTGCTGCTCCGAAGCGTAGGCTGTTGGTAACAAGTTTCTACTCTTCCCCTTTCCTATCTGTACTTGGACATTCTCATGGTCATGTGGCAGCTGAGCACCAGTATTTACTAGTGGTGGATTTCTACAGGTGATGATTCAAGCTGTGCTCGAAGAGGTCAGTCGTCTGTTCTCCTCACGTGGTTCACGACCTGTTGTTAGTCATATGGCTTAGGGTGCACTTTGCGGGTAAACTACCAGTCTCAGCTCACTGAATGCCCGGAAAATAGCGGAGGCAGTTAATCTGGAGTGTCCCTTGTGTTTGCCAAGCTGCTTCGTGTTCACAAACTTGAATCGATTTGATACTCAAGTGAGCGATAGGCGGTTTCTCCGTACCTCTTGGTCCTTGTTCTTTCTATGCTCAGCTAAAGCAACCAGCGAAACTGATCTCTGGTTTATCACGCAATCCTCAGTTGGATTTGTTTTACGACTACCTTAATGCGATATTGTGAGACACACTATTACGATGGCCACCGCAAAACGAAATATGTTTCCTTTGGATTTCAGCCTCCAGAACAAGATGACGACTATCAACTCGATAGCTTTTGCGTGGACAGTGAGGATCCCGGTGCACCCTGCAGCCAAAAGGAACTATCTAGTGATACGCGGAAACCAAAGAAACGACGACGGATCATCATTGACTCAGACTAATTCCCTTCCCACCTTTCATGTATATAAGTAACAAATAATTTCTATTTCAAGACTGTGCAATCTCATTGGTATTATTTCAGGACCGAATTGGTATTACAAGAAGGCTAAAAACTAGCACGGAAAATCACCCTCGTAAACTAAAGAGCGGGCAAGGAAGAGATACAACAGGTGGGGATGGTAGGGGGTGTTACTGCTTCCGATGCTCTAGTTTTTCTCGCAAAGATACCGGCATCACCGGGGGTGGGGGTCGAGGCAGAGCCATGGCGACTTTGAATCCATCATAGATGAACCACTGTAGGGCGGTCAGTGTACCAATCATGATGATCCTCGGCCCGATTCCGCTCCACATGCCTGAAAAGAAAATGAACATAAGTAAATTCCATGCAAAGTCTGTGCCTTCCTAGCTAAACCTGGTCAAAATCTCTGGCGATCCAAAAAAAATTTAAGGCGGGTAAAGTAAAAGGGCCACTATGCTTTCAAATTCTAGTGCACAAGTCTCAACGGATACATCAGTACGGACGTGGCTCGATGGGATGGGGCTTAGGTGTGCCAGACCAAGAGCTGGTTTGCAACTTTCTCATTACCGAAGACTTCTGAAAACCAATCCAACCGACCGAGAGCACACCTGGTGACCAAATACTAAGGACGGTTTCTCATCGACAACTCCGGACGAACACCGGCACACAGACAACTAAAAAATACCAAACAGTTAATTGTTCTTTAGGCGGAGTAACTTACATATAAGACTACCGTTCATTTAGGCTCTAGGTCCTCAGAGTTTAAGACCGACAAAAAGCACTCATCACCAGAACATTTCTTCTGCACTGCGGCAAGTATTCGAATTTACCTTCTTCGAGAGTTTTATGTGCGGGTGCATCAACTCAGGTTTCCTTACTTGCATTATCTTACCCGATGATTACGGATCGTGGCTTGTGTGCATAATCATCGTCTTGCGACGATGCAATATGACCGCGCTGAATTTCCAATTCGAATAGCTGGGTGACCTTGGTACAGTGTCAGATTATTGGGTGTCGGTTCGCATATGGTACCGCACATGTGTGGATCGGTCGCATAACCGTAACTGAATCCCATGACTGGATAAATCGATACAGGTCTGTCACAAGGTCACACACCTTAGCATTAATAGAAATGTAGCGATATTTACAGCTTGTGTACCTAATAACGACAAACCATTAAATGCCATCCCGCCAAGCTGTCCCAACAGCGTATTGGTTGGCCAGACATGAATTGATCAAAAATTTGTGGGCAGTAGTGGCTTTGCGCTTTGCCACCAGTAAAATTAGACAACGCCATAACGGGTACCCACACATTCTATCGAGTCGGTCGGAGACGAGTCACTTGTTCCAACAAGCATTGATAAGACGGTGTGTGAATTGGCGAATACAAAGTGGGAAGTCGGCTAACTGGCGTGTCTCCGGCTGCATGGATTACAGTAAATTTTTCTTCAAATATGGATTTCGTACTGTGTGCGGCTGTTTCATCCTGGCTGGGGGCTATGAGCGGATACCTCACTATTCTCTGTGGACATTGGAACCAGCTTTCTTCCGTTTGGTAGTTGAATATTACACCGTCTGGCCACGGGGGACCGATCATCTTCGTAAGATGCACATTGACGGTGACCAGCGAGACGTGCAATGTGTTTCTCAACACCTGTGTTTGAAGCTTCAATCCCCTTACTGCTTGCGATGGATAAAACATTTGATTTTCCAGGTCAGGGATCAGTAAAGTAGTCCTTTATCTAAGCTACATATTTCCGGATAAATTGCCTTTTACTGTCTTATGCATGATGATTCTTATGTTCACATGCATTTTACCCATTAGTGAACCAATCATTGACACAGCGTGTCCCTCAGTCAGTCTGAAAATGAGTAGTCTTGTTACTGAATTCGTACCCTAATCTTACTGTGTTACACGGAAGAAACAAGCGAGCTCGGTCGTATAAAGTGAACAACCACCCTCTTGCGTTAACGTGAACAGATAAGTTGTCATATTTGAGAGAGTCGTTGAAGGACGAGTCAGGACTTCGAGGAAAGCTGTCCGTTTGTCATGCACACAAAAAAACATAATAATAAATGACACTTCTTGAAGGAAACTATTCATCAGGTTGCTGAAAGCTCCTCGATAACTCACGACCGGTTTTGCTCTTCCTGGGACTCATCAGGTAGGTGCAGTTCCCCAAGTTTCCGTCAACCTTACGTCCATAAACGTGAGATTCAGTTAAGTTCCCCGCTAAGACTAAACTGGTATGCAAATAAGTGTATTCCGCGTACATTAACTCTTCTTTAAAAAGGACGCCTACCAGAGTCTCCTCGAAGGTTATTCGATATTTTTGGACACCTTTGCATCCCAAAAAGGCCTTTTACCATAAAGCACAACGCAAACACTGCATTTGGTCATTTCCTCCACCCTCTCATCGGGTTGTCTCAACATCAAAATAAAATGAGTCGGAACTGAGTGACACTGATTGCTCCGCAATTTTGGCATCACGGGTGAAGCTTTTTATTCTTCTCTCCTGATTGATAACGTGCTACATTCTTCTTAAGGTCGTGCCCTCAGACTCCGAGGTTCTTCCCAATCATCCATAAGCTACTCCAATAGCCTGCGTTCCTAAATCACAACCTCGTTTTATCCCGTTTGATCTGTATGGAAAACACCTGAATTGTTTGATTTCAGTGGATAACATCACGAGATAACACAGTAAGTGAACAGACCAACTCCAGCGTTTTTTCTTACTCAAGTGATTAATGCCCGATATGGGTTACTCTGCTGATGCGTCCTTAAGCAGGTTTGCAGAATGAATGGACGGACAGAACTCGTTGAGATAAGACCTCCGAAGCTACCGTTGCAAGCAACTCTGTTCTTCAGCTAGTTCGATATATTGGTTGGGGTTCTCAGTGCGCCTTACCGGCGCAAAACGACAGAATTGGATCAAATACTCGTATTCTCTTCATCCATTGTTCGATACGGTGCATAATCCGTTACTGCCACACGTATTTACCCAGTTGAACACAACGGCTGCTGTAGTGTTTTTGGCCATGTCCGAATAATTTCTCTGACGAAGACAAACCTTAGTGTACCCCACTGTATCCGACGCACTGTGGGGCGTCTGAGAATTCGTAACGAAACCAAATATATCTGCGGTGTTTTCGAACAGAAGTTAGCTTTTCGCAGCTCGCTGTTTACTAGTAATAGTTGGAGCTCTCGTGGTGTTTGCTCCCGGAGAAACGAGTAGCTTTGATCTTTCCACCAATACGATGTTCGTACACGTGGGAATCTGAGGTCAAAAACAATTTATTAACCAATTTCCTGAAAAACAGCAATTCGGAGTACTCTTGGAGCCCAACCATCACCCAGGACACCGTTTTCATTGTCTAAAGCAGCGGAAAATTTCATGACTAACTTGTGCTAAAATGTGTTGGACACTAGTGTAGTAAATCCCCATAAGGTGCAGAATCTTGGGATGAAATGTCTGTTGAAGTTAATGGTAGCGACTCTGACAAGTAGTGAGGGCTACTTTTTGCTGGATGCACTATCGCTGTTTCCCGTCAATGGCCAGTTGAGGTAAGATGCATCCAACATAAGTGAGATTAGGATATTAGAGACCAAATTATATCAAATCGGAACACTGCTGCTTCACTGCCGTACGACCACGTCAATTTATTTGAATAAAGCCTGAAAATGAAATGGAGTAGGGTGGGGGACCCACAAACATTCGACATAGTGTTCACTACGAGGGAGAGAGGGTGGTAGAAAATATGCTTGGAATGACACCCGACTAAGGTCCTGAATATTTACATGGGAAATTCAACAAATGTGTGTAATGGCCGCGAAAAACTTTTGGGCATTTTTTACCCTCTCGCATCCAGTAAACATGTTAATTTCGATAAGTGCCCGTATGGCTTGAAAGTAAGTCTAGGTACTCAGCTCAGAAGGGTAACAGTTATCTGATAAACCGTATTTTGTGGAAAACTCAGGTACATACATGAAACTATTGGCAGTGCATTGACTGAAGGAAAAGGCCAAAAGTGAGCAACCGGATTTTTTAAATAAAATACTCAATGCTCTGAGTTCATAACACGAGTCAGGGGGCTTCGCCCTAGAGGTTCTCGAAAATCACTACTGAGTTGTATCAGCAACGCACTAGGTACGATATTTTCCGTGCATGCAACACACCGAGCCATGGTGTGCAAGGAATCCACCCCCAGCCCATGATCAACTTCCTCTGATATGATTAATTTCCAACGAACACACATAGGTTGAGAGAATACTGAAGGGAACGGGAAGCAATGAAAAAAGCATGGAAGAAAGCCGACGTTCAACATTGAGGTGAGCAGATGCCATAGACCAAACAAACTATTTTGGCAAACTACTATCCAGAGCGATTTATTCAACGACAGCCTACACAATTCAGGCAGGCAAACAAACATGTTAAAACTTGGCATTCAACAATCAGGAAGTCTCG
This sequence comes from Opisthorchis felineus, assembly GCA_004794785.1. Classification (NCBI taxonomy): domain Eukaryota; kingdom Metazoa; phylum Platyhelminthes; class Trematoda; order Opisthorchiida; family Opisthorchiidae; genus Opisthorchis; species Opisthorchis felineus. Next base: position 374,109 of record SJOL01005265.1, read on the forward strand.
ACGCGCACCTGTCCACTTTGCTAGTGAACCGTGGCCACCCTTTATCCGTTCATCAGCTAACAGACTACCTAAAATTAACTACCTACAGGTTAACGCGACACCTCGTACAAAAGGTGTGACGGTGTGTGAGAATCCCTAAACAGTGCAGAGAAGTTGACTAGATATCGCGCTTGAATTATGACACATGCACCGCCGCAGTTGATCTTATCCCGCAATCATTCTGCCCGGCAACGTGGATACCTGTTGCAAGTAACCCAAACGCAAAAAATGCTGTCGAAGAATCAATCGAGACATGGCTGTCTACCTCACCTAAACTAAGGGAAAATCCATTTCTGTTGTTTTTTGTGAAAACGCGCGAGCCTCAACGGTGTCGGATGATTTGATCATACTCCAGCAAAACACAGAAAACTGACCTCATAAACAATCAAGTGAAGCACTAGCATGCCTTCAATGTGCAACTGATTCGTTGAGAGAAAAGCAGAGTAGCGAAAATCCCTTTCAACAAAAGTTAGGATGGAGTTAGTTGAGTGGTATGGGGGAATGTACCAGAAGCATCACAGGGATGCGAAATCTGGCGTTGGCCATACAAAGACAAGAACTGTCTCCACATGGCGAATGTTTCGGTTTTGCGCGCGTTGACTCGGCACGATCAGAGGTGAACGCATGCAAATGCGGTCCGAAGGTGCCTTAAGGAGCGCGCTTGGAAAAGCAAGAGCATGCAGCCCAGTTG
>SJOL01005265.1:378184-392595 GCA_004794785.1 Opisthorchis felineus
CTGTTCGCCGAGCTTGGCAATTGATTTGCAAACGTTTCGTCACCATTCGGGGAGACATCTTCAGTGTGCTGTTGGGTGGGTCAACAGCGCACTGAAGATGTCTCCCCCGAATGGTGACGAAACGTTTGCAACCCAATTGCCAAGCTCGGCGAACAGATCAACAGCCACCTGATCAATTACCAAATATCACGAAGTCGCCAACGGGTAGTCACATTCTACCCTGTGTAAAAGTACTTTCTGCTGCTGGTGATCAGCATAACCAAATTGAAGAGAACAAGGATGCTCCCTATAATACAGTCAGATTCCGAGATATTCGAGATGGACATGACTAACTGCTGACCCTAGGATAGCAACGACATGGTGCGGATGTTGTTCGAACTCAGCAACTGCATAGATATCTCGTGCATTGCAGTGTGGAATTCGCTGCTAGGGACTGCGAAATTACGTATGAGATACGAAGTATCAGGTAACCAAAAGAATGCGTCTAAGCAGGAGCTGATCCATTGTTCGTAATGCCATTTTTAATGTCGGTGGATCTCATGCGAGCACTGACGATGTCTCTTCGGAAGTCAGTGAGATGTTTGTAATCAAACAGATAGATCCGCAATTACGAATTGTCATTCGTTTATAAACAAAGAGAAGGATCAACCTGAAGTACGACCTATTTTCTGCGATCGCCATTAAGTGCCAGAGGCGCACCAAGCTTATGATCTCAACAACACGCTTCGAGTTCATATTACTGCTAAGAAAGTTGGTCTCACAATGGTCATATTCAGTTGGCCGACGTGCCTACGTGTTTTTAATTACTCCACCCCTGCTGGAAATGGCTGTGATACTCCGACAAGTCTTATACACGTGGTTGGAGACATTGCAAGAAATGGCGGCTGATCGATGTCAGTGGCGTTCGTGTTGTCATTTGCTTTCTGGACTGTATGATTGAGCGCTTGGGTGTGCATACACCTCCAGAACAATTTCTGGTGCTCAAGATGACCACTTTACCCGTCGCCATCGACCTGAGTTGACTGTCACGTGATTGGGCACTAAATGTCATTGGCACCGCTGCCGTAGCCTTTTCTTAGTTCTCCGCCTGCCTTGAAACTCGGCCAACCTGGTAGCCTACTCACTTCGTCTGACGAAGGCTTTGTGTCAGAAGCGAAACGTTGCCCAGCTACACATCGACCCATTGTTTATCAAACCCTTCTGAAACGAAATGAACTAGGGTAAAGTGGAAAGAGTCGGACAGAATAATGAAGAGTGGGTCGGCGTTTGTCCGGCTCCCGGTCATTACAATGACTCCCATTGTTCTATTAAGGTACACTTTATCCATACGGGCAAAATTTTGTGGTTATAACTCCAGTATGGCTAAGTAGCAAACACTGTTCGTCCGCAGTGACTCAGGCGACAACTGCGCCCGTTTCGCACTGGTAGTGTCTCAGTAACAGATGTGTTGAATATTTACAGCATTGGCTCCAACCGACAGCAAAATTACATGATTCTCCCTAAAAATCACCAGCACATTGGTGAATGATCGCTGAGCAAATATGGATGCCGTGATAGGCAGTTCGTTTCGCTCGTTCCCCTCCACTTACCCTATCGACAAGACATCTTAGTCTACCCACATGTTGCTTCCTAGTAGGTGATGCTGTTATTCGGTGTTATATGTAGTGAAACCGGCACTCGGCTGTGCGGACTGCCAAAACAAGAGGAATCAAGGGCAAGTCAACCACGAACTGGATAAAAAATAATCGTTTAGCGGACAACATGGGACATAAGGCTGTTAAAATTTAATGTCAACGCTTTATAAGTAGGATAGGCCATAGATAAAGGAATTACGCTTGTGACTCTGGTTAATCCCGTGTAAAATGCGAGGAGAAAGGTCCTTATTGTGATGAAACAAGGTAGAGCTTTCAAGCTAGGATAGATTTTTAAATTACAAACTAAAATAGAGGATGGATAAGAAGTCCGGGCAAGGACAGATCATTAGACGGATGTGGGGAAATGTACCAAAAGTTGCGTAGTAAGGCGAACCTTGGAGCTCCACACGGAGGCAAGAACTGCCTCCATGCAATGAGTGCTTTGATATTGCGTGCTTTGACTCGGCGCAGTCGGAAATAATGCATAAACATGCAGTCCGAAAGTGCCTCAAGGAGCGCGCTAGACTCAAATGAAATTAATCGGGAAATGTATCAATGAAGCAGGAAAGAATACCGACGGACGAATAGTTGACGGACTGTATGATGGTGTAGTATATATCTATAGGCTGGACATCAAGTTAGTGCTCTAGGCCCACCTGTGCGTTTAGACTAACCATGATTATAAGTGGTTTGCTGATCAATGTCAGGAAGAGTATAAAGCAATTCCTACTAGGCGTTTCTCATAAAATAGGAAGCATTCACGTCAGTAAGATATTTTGGTATCCGCGATGGCGTCTGCTTGTAGATGGGACTACTGTATTCGAGACAAGCACTTGATATATCGGAGCCGTCAAGGCTCAACGCCAAGTGTATGGGTATAGCGTTCCTGATTGAGTCCATGTGGCCCTCGTTGGGACAAATTGGAATGTCACCCTTTTTAGTAGAAGTGCTAAGCGTCCAACCTAGCTAATGTAGTGAGCGCACTGAGCATCAGTAGCAAAATATTTCCAAGGTCCTTACAAAGTTCAGACTAATATAAAGTTGTAAATAGGGAGGAAATTTACCAAACGTCGCGTGGTAATACGAACTTTGGTGCCAATCACTATAAAAAATCGTCCAGTTTTAAAACCCTTTCGGTGCCTAGCTGCCATGCTACCAGAAGGAAGCACGAGGGCTGGGATACTGCCAGGCTGCCCAAGCCTAGAAAGGGGGAGTCGAGAGGCACAGGTCGGGTTCGAACCACGGACCTTCCGGTCAGTAAATTCGCGCTCTAACCACTGAGCCATCTCGCCATTCACTGCCGCCGTATGATGGATTATTAGTACTTCTATGACTCCCCGAGAGACCCCCATCGCTTTGTTTGAGGAATGCTGATGTGTAGTTTTATGATTCCAAACCATCCAACTCATGAGGAAAAATGTTGCTCGTATTTCTAGCTACCAGATGACCCCAATAACAACTTCATGCCTATACCGTACCTTAGTGAATCCTCCGCTGCTCGAACGATCGGCCCTTTCGTAGGCTTTTGGAAACAAAGCCGTTAACGGAAGTCCGAAAAGTAACAGAGCACCTATAAACTGCCGAAACATACTCCAGATTGTGAAGTCTGTGGGCATGCCGATGTAATTCAGGAATCCCTAGAAGCTGTTGAGTGTTAAATATCTTGGTATTCGCATCAGCTTGACGTAAACGCTCCTGATGAAGTTGTGCAGGAACCTGAAAGCCCGAAGCACGTGCCAATTTGCGCAACTTGTGGCGTTAAGGCGTTACCGGGTCTGGAGCGTTGCTCGCACCACGCTCGAGTGCCGACTTTCTCTACTTAAAAATCGATGTGTGCTGTGTCTCCGGAACAGGCATACCAGACCTTACTGTGGTTATGCATCTGAACACGGTACAAGGCTGATAGGAAGGAGTGGTAGTTACGGAAAAGCCAGGAAATGGGGAATTCGCGACTGGAAACGGTCGAACTCCCTCCCAACTTATCCAAGCCAAGAAAACCGCCGGTGAGCTAACTCACCGCAGAGGACCGCTTAAAGGACGAATCCATGTCCTGCCGTCCGCTGTTCTGAGGCGTCCAGCATACAGGCTCCACGGTGAGACGTGGGTTGTTCAACTTAAAGTCAAAAACTAAATCGAACTTTTGAAGAACAGAGCCTTGAGTGTTTCTTCCCCACCTTATTTAAGGATACAGACGGACCCCTTGAAGGTCTGAAAAATCTCACGCACAGCGTCTGGAAAGCGATTGTCAGAGGAATGGCAGGTATTTAGCGTCATTCATGTCTTTCAAAAAGACTTTAGGGATGTGGGAATCGTCTACGCGTATGGTTGGTCACCATCGGTCCTAATTTGTTTGAAGTTCTTATCTTATGCACGAGGACCAGCAGTTGCGAGGACCGGAACCGTAATCGTTCAGCTGTAACACCCTTTCGGTGCTTAGCCGCCATGCCACCCGGAGGAAGCATCTGGAATCGTAAAAGTGAAGTCAGATCTCGTCCGCATCATGAACGTATTTACCATTACCTTGCGAACACCAACACACCGGTTGACCCAACGCTGGCGAGGCCTATCTTTCAAGGGTATTCTGAGCAACTTTACCACGCCCCAATCACTAAACACCATCACCAGTGGGGGTTTGAAGGCCTAGGGTGAGTATTCACCTGAGTTTATCACCAAAGTAGTGATCGTCAGTGCTGCTTTTGTCATCCTTTTTTTCAAATTCGTCATCGGATTCATCACCGAGGAAATCCTACGCCGTCGTAGAATTCGCTCCAGGGGAAGACCCTGAAGACGTATATTATAAAATTTTATTAAGTTCAGATCCAAGCCGGATACAAAGCACACAAACAATACAAAGTGTCACCATGCGATTCGAATCTCTGAACTGTAAGTGCTATTGCAAGGCAGGATATGTATCACCAAACCTGGTCCCTGTACTATTTCTACAAAACAGTGGACAAATTTACTTGTCTGGGTAAGTGCACCAGGTCGGATGGCAGCAGTGAATGTCAGAACCACTAAGCAGAATGCCATCCTGAATTCCTGCAAATTAGGCACCTCTGGGGTCGGGATGGCATTAAAGCATCGCATCCATATCATGGTAACATCGGATTCGCGATGCTGATGTACGGCGAATCGTTTTTCGCAAAGACTGCTTAGCTCATTAATGAGTTGATTCGGCTGCACCAACCACGCTGGCTCGGTCATGCGCCTCAGATGCCTGGTGACCGACTGCCTGGAAGTAGTCTCTTTGCTGAAACAGGTTCTTACTAAGAGAACAACAAAGTCATTGACCAAGAAAAACATTGCAACGGGCCTCAGCTGCACTGGTGCATGTCGTCTGCGAGGTCGGGGCTTCAGAGACCAATCACATGAATTGTTGGAGGTACTCTCCAACAAGATGTCGCGCAAACACTGATGCTGTTATATCTATTCACTTACTGTTAACCAGTGACCTATTATTCCTTCGTTTTTATTTTTTTGCGCGCACCAGCCGGTCAACCTACGCTTTCTGCTACAAGCTGCGGCGACCAGGACCACCATACATGCGTGCATAATCAGACTAAGCTGAACAAAGCCAACTAGCGCTTAATTTACTGGTGTGTGACGTCTGATAGCCCGTAACACCTGGAAATTGCACTCAGCCGGAATGATCATGCTGCCTGGATCGGACTCGAAACTAACACAACAAAAACAAATATGCCCCCTATCAATTTAGGGTTCTTTTAACCGGTGTCTCTACACGGTGTGCTTATCGAACCAGTTTCTACATCAAATATCCCAACCCTTAGACTATATTCAGTGGTTAAGATAAAGGTGAAGTGAAGACTCGCATCCACACTGCCAAAATAGCGCTTCTACGACCTATGGAGTGATACCGAGGTTAGTTTGAGAATAAAAACTAATCTACAAAGCTACCGCCGTTCGTACACTAGAGACCCACAGTACTTCCTCACTGTCACCGACAGGAGGGGTCTAGAAATTTTTATCTAGCACGACTTGGGGAATGCAACTCAGCGCCACAGGGCCACTCCTGCATCGGGCCCTCAGACTAGCTGACTGCACCTCACTAACCAGCAAAATTACAACCAAAATCAGACGACGGACCATTCAAGCCTGAGCCGTTGGGTAAGGCATTACGACATACTGTTGGAGCGAACTTAGACGAACCGCCAAAATGGTGCACGGTTTCCAAAATCTCCCCTATGAGGAGCGGTTGCGTAGCGCTAAACTACACTCGGCTGCCTTCAGGTCACCTGACGCTCGCTTACTTACCTGCAAAATCCTGGAAGATCCTGAGAACCCGTACTGTCAATCGTTTGCAGTGGCCAGCGCGACTGAGCTCCCTGGACAGGATAAACTCGTAACCCAGTGTTGTTTCCTCTCGTGTTTCGTGCCTATAGGACTCTTTACCTTCAGACACTTGAACCCAGGCAGTCTTCAAAACACGGGCCAATCAGCACATTTAGTCAATGCATTTCTCAACCTGTTCTTCACTCCAACAACGTCCAACCCAACTAACGGTAAACCACGTGCGACAGAAGCCCTAGATAAACGGACTGTGTATGAAATCTAGTGTTTTCGTGGGATTCAAGATCCCCACGGCAACCCACTGTAAGTCCATTCCAGGAACAATTAGGATGTTCAGCAATGATGCTCAGCTGCCGAAAAACCATAACTTATTTGAGAGCCTTTTGTTGGAAAATAATAAGAACGGACGGGGAAAGGACTCATTGCTGGCTCACCACGATAATTCTGAGGTGCTTACAACTCCAAACACATTCACACATTGAACAGAAACTGAAAGGACGCCAATGACATTGATTAGCATCTATATTGTTTTAGCGTCTCAAACCATGCACAAGGGCCGCCATCCTGGAAAGCGAGTTGCACCGATAGTAGCTAAACTTTTCGTAACTGCCTTCACACACCCCGCCAAATCAAATGTTGACCATCCTTCCGCTTGCTCTACTCTGCACTGGGCATAGAAAACGCCTTTCGGCAAAGAAGGATTATACCAGAGTGAACTTCCCCTTATATGCTATCCTGCCTCAACAAATCCGGCGAAAAAAGTTAAGCAATAGAACTCGGAATAGTGAATCTGCACTTACCGAGCAGTCCCAAGTTTTTGGCCACTTCGACGAGCCGAGCGTTAGGATCCTTGTTTAACTTGGACACAATAGTGTCGGGAGGATGGGAGACAATGCAGCAGAAAACACCGGCTGAAGGGGTTATAAAAGACAAAAAAGAACATACCTATGTAACCCGCAGCGAAAGTAACGACGAGTTGTTCCGCTTTCGTACAATCATCGCGGGGCTTGGGAACAACATGCTTATAAAGTGCTTCAACAGTGCGCTCAAAACAGGCAAACTTCATCATGGTGTAGGGAATTTGACGACCCCAGAGTGGTACGATGCCCTTATAAAAGCCAAAAAGACCCTCGTCCTTGAGCATCTTAGGGACACCTTCTCGGAGGGTATTTGCCCAACCGGGCATGGTCTGAATCCGGACTTTGACAGCCTCCATTGGACAGAGCATGATGTCGGCAAAGAACTCTGCGCTTGCACTAGCAGCAAGATACACGGTTGTCCGCCAGAGGTATGCATTTTCCTGAACAGCCGGTACGATTACGTCTTAGAGACAAAATACCTCTGAGAGCATGCCATTATATAGGTGCTTGAAAACTTCATAGAATCCGAACTTTCCAAGACCCTGAAGAGAATAGCCAATCGCCGTTGGCGCCCATCCTCGTCCCAAACCACGAATCCCGCCTTCGGCAACGGTTACGCGAATCCCGTTGGTAATGTTCTTATATTTTGCACGGTCCACCTGGATTCTGCATTTTACGAGATCCAGAGGCGTTAATGCAGTGTGCGTTGTACCACAACTTAGCACACCACCCAAACTGCAGAGGCCATAGTACTTAGCGGTCCCATACTCGCAGCTCACCTGGGAGCCGGAACTCATCCTGTCAGTTGGCGCCAACAATGCAGCGATGCAGTCCGACCTTGAAAATAGTGCAGCAAATTCAATAGGTCCAATGGACTCAGTGGGCTAGTACACTAATTAAAACACAAATGATCGTAGGCTCGGTCCAGTAGGTTGCCAACTGTAGTTATGGATTCACATTGCGTACCTAAATAAGAACTGAAAGAAGTTGGAGCTTATTACTTGTGAAGGTAGACCTCGACGATTTCGTTGCTACCTAGACTTTTCGGTCAATCGAAATCCAAGGGCGTTTATAGAAAGGAGTGGTGAGGTAAGAGCGGTTGGTTAAGTGGCAAGTTTGAGGCGAAGCCAGGTGTCTCGTATGGAGGGCTATTCAAGAATGAAAAAAACTGTGGTGGAGAAATGTTCCACCAGGGTCGACTGGCAGACTAGGGTTGGCGGCCCTCGTCGCTTTGCAGATGATGACGATGCTGGAAACAGCTATAGTGAAAGTCAGTCCCCTCCAATGGATTTGATCGTCAACCAAGGTTATCTAAATTATCCGACGAATGCCTAGCGCATTTGAATGCAGTCAGTCTTATGGACAACACCGCTAACTTACCATTTTTTTCAAAATAGGCGTTACCAATCATTGGGTCTGCTGGCCGCATACGAAGATTCTCGTTTTCTGTCTGCGAATTACAGTTCGTCCTGTACCACTTTTGGTAGCCGTAACAATGATAACAGTAATAATGTTGATGTTTATTCCCAAAGTTAGTCGTGACTGTGGCGGTACTTTCAGAAGAGCGCAAGAAACGCCTAGATGCGTGGAATCGGAAGAGATTTAAAAATGGACATGGCCCAACACAAAGAGAGTCGTGTCAAAACTGGTAAGAATAAGTCACTGTGAGCCAGTGGTGGCGGGCATCGAGGGTCGCCGACGACGGTTGCGCGGTTGCAGCGTGGCAGGAATTTTTTACTGGGGGCAAACTGGAATTAGGAACGATGGGAACAGCAGTGTGGGAGAGTGCTAAAAATACGGCGTGTTATTTCTTAACTAACAGTGATGACCGCTGCAAAGCGAGAGTGGTCTTCAGCTGTCAGGATATTAGCGCAAGCCGCAGGTAGCAAAGTGAGGGTGACGGACCACACTTAGGCCGGGTGGGGACGAGAAAGTTATTTCACCATGGAAATGTAGGTCAAGCCGAAAACGGGTAGGTGGCCTGAGTCTGACGAATGGTAGCAGCCTTGAATCAAAGGCGATGAGGCAGGCAAGGTTTTGGTAATGCACAGAACCGCGTAGGAGGAATAAATGTAAGTCTGAGCACGACGAACCATCAATTCACTCTGTGGCCAGAAACTTGGAAAGCGGGCACAGATTCAGCAAAAACTGACGATCTTGTGTGTATAGAAAAAAGGCTTGCCGGAAATTGACAGAATGATAATGAAAGCGAGGAAGGCAGTCAGGCTAGTATGGCAATCGCGCTAATTTCATCGCGAGGTCGTACTTATGTCCATGTGTGGCCCTTAACGTGAAAGACTCCGATGAATCCATTGGAAATACAAAGTTAGTTGGAAATCGTGAAAATGTGACGGGAAGAGACCGGTACGGAGAAAGTACTACCTGGCAGATTTCGGCTGAAAAAGAACACCAGAGTTGGATAAGAGGGTAAGATATCGATTCTGCCGATCAAAACGAGTGACACAAACACTTAAGTCAAGAAGTAGTGGAATAAACCAGATGGCCATCCCCTGATCATTCCTAAGGGGACTTCTGCTCTAGAGTCAGGAGGCGGAGAATTTAACAGTACTCAAATAGTGGATAGGCAGACGATGAAGCGTGTGAACAAAGTAATTTGGCCAGCAGATGAAAAGGCGTCTCGCAGAAAATTAACCCTTTTGATGTCTAGCTGGATGAAATGCGACATCACGGGGATGGAGGAAGCCTGACAACTCTCTATCAACCGCGTTCTCTGCTCTGTTCTAAGGCAGAATTCCGGCGAAGCCAAGGCGGCCTAAATTGTTCCCACTAGACCAATAAAAAGCTATGTGACCATTTTCGCAAGAGTTTAAAGTAAGGAGATTATGCAGAGACCGCTGAGGTAAAGCGCATTCGGACCTCTGTGGAGTTAGGTGATTGTCGGAACACACAATTGGGTCGTCAGATGATAAGACGACCAAGTTTTCTGACAGGAAGGCTGGTAAAAACTTGGGGTCAAACACTCAAGAGGAACCCTTTGAAGTCTGGAACACTGAGTAGGGAGGTCTGCCTGCTCTCACTCGATAGGGTCAACGGAATCCACCAATGGGGTAAAGTAGTTCATAATGAGGCTGGAATAAGATAGCTAAGCATGGCTAAGTAAATCCGGGGCAATGCTGTCATTTTTTAGTATAAGCGTGGATGCATTAATGAGGTAGATGCGAAATTGAAAGTGCGGGATTATGCAACAAAAAGCTGGGTGAGGTAAGAATTGTGATGGGAGAAAATCATTGCTGCTACAGAGTTGCTGATACTCTCCTAGTTCGCGGCAATCCATTGTTGAACCTGGTGAAGGGTCAATACGACCAGAAGAAAAAGATTATTGAGGTGAAAATGGCATATTCGACCCAGTTTTGGATAACGAGGACACAAGGTTAGGATACGAGGGGGAGATATCGATTCTGGCAACCACCTTGAGTGATGTCTTTACGATATCACTTTTAAGTGAGCCGGCCAGAGTGGATCCGCAAACGGTCATAACAGCGAGATGTCAGCTTAGAGCGTCGTAACGCTACAAATTGACTGGGGGAAACGAATGTAATGGTACTGGTTGTGAGGCATTCGTGGTTTCAGTGAAGAACAAGAAAGCGTAGACAAAGCAGGAATGAAAGCTGAAACCGCTCGCTGTGTCACCGGGTGGGTAGAAGAACCCACGATATTCTTTACATTGTATTTTTCTGGCTGTCTTTGGTTTAAGCAGCAACCTGTATCATTTAACCTGGAGATATTCATCCTGAATAGCCGCACTAAAGCGCGGTAGAGAATTTAATATGTTTACGTCTTACACAGCGCGTTAGGCGAGGTCGGTAACAACAGTGCTCAGGTTCTTTATAAAAAGCTGAATGCTCCCTGAGTGGTCGTATCTACCGCGAATCGCCTCGTTGGAAGCCTTACGGATAAAATTTGGCTGGGAAAACTTGGTTCCAATAATAAGTAGACTAGTGAAAGCACCGGAAGCGCGACATGTGTCGTAAATATCATGCACTTAACGTCGCAGGTGGGGGCAGATAGAGATGGACACTAACCTACATGGGGCCCAGTACAGTTTTCCTTGGAACTATGATATATGTGCACAACGCCACATACAACTGTCAACAGGCTTACCAAATTTTGGCCTGTCAGAGTGGCGGGATGATCACGGGAACTAGAGGTGTTCTCTGGCATGGGCCTGGCAGGGGATTACGCATTCAGTTTCATGGATGGCGCATACTGTCACGATGCCATCAACCAATATCCTCTTTACAGAAAACTATATTTCTCTGTCAGCACCCAAAATAAATCCTTTTTATCTGCTTCCGGTCTTCATCCTGACAGTTGATCTTGTACAGAAGATTGAATGGGTTGTTTGTTGTGGCTTACTCCAAAACAGCGCTGGCGTCCTACAACAAAGAACCGCACCGGACTTCCAATAAAGTTGAAGGTGTTACTGCAAACAACAAAAATGAGGATGCATAGCAGTAAATCCAACATTCAAACTCAAGATGCGAACATCTGCGCGCAATGTGAATTTTATATGAAGACGTTTTGACTTTGACTATCTCTGAAATCTCCCCTAATTTTCGATTTATTGCGCTACCCACCTCCTCACCATAATGGCATCCAGATGCCAGTCAGCCGCCTGGATGAGACGGGCCTTCCCCATCAAAAAACATGGACATCAGTCCTAACAACCTCGGTCACCACGACTGCAGCTGCTATGTAACCGGCAGTTTACAGTGTGACGAACGCTGTCGTTAAAACCTCTCTGTAGAGCACATGGTCGAATCGTCAAGATAAGTTTCCGGTTGCCTGTGTACGACCAACACCACTGAGCTCTTCACGGTTCTACCCTTTCGACGTCATCCCCTGTTGCAACTCCGTATTGCTATCCCCGGCCTCAGCTCACATCCCACCTTCCAGCTCAGAGCCTTCCAACCTACCACCATTCCCTCTTCTTCCCTAGCTCCGACGTTCGGCTACACCTGATTCGGACTCCCAGGTTGGCTGTTATCCACTCCATCTGATTTGTGCTTTACACCCGAAGGAAACCCCATCCGGACTAAAGATACCTGCGACCTCACATGGGCTTTTTCTACATCTGCGGATTCCCTGGGCCAATCCAAAAAAATTCCGTTGTCCACAGAATTGCACATCTCAGCCCAATCACCTCAAACGTGACGTCCGTCACGGGATTGTCGAGAAACCGAAGTATGTCAGTGCAATGATGGCACGGCATTGCCATACCCAGTTTGACAGCATACTAGCAACTACCCACTTTCTACTTTTGACGATGCCCCCTCGCCCATTCGTGCCCTAACCTACAACTGCGAACAGACTCTTCACCTGGCCCGGGCCGCCTCCGGGACGTGTTCATTCTAAACCGCCGAATCTTTCGTTCGGATGTAAACATCTCGTTGACTTTCTTTCTATGCTCCTCACAAAATCCGACATTTTTTGTGCAGTTCGCGTTCGGTCTTGTGCGTTAGCATCGACTCCCTCCCCCGAGAAACTTTTACACCCGACCCCACTCCAACAGTGAAACTAGTGAGTGTCTACAGTTTCAATGTACACCGTGACCATGAGATTCCTGCTACCATTTATCCGTACTGCTGATTCCTCTACTTCATCAACCTCACTTACGCTTTTTGTGACCCTGGCCATAAGCCCAACAGTCCAAGGCCGAAAAGGCCTCACCGGTGGTTTTAGACTTTAGTTCAAATTGGCCGGCCAGATCGTAGCAATCTTGCTACCGCACCAGATTCGTTGTTCTGGCTCCTCATTTTTCGCAGTTTGAAGTTTTCTTATCATGCGCCAGGCAGTATGCCTTTTTCGCCCTCCCTCGTTCTGCTTTTGCCCGCCAACTTCAAATCTAAACGATCTGATCTTGTCTCAGCTCTATATGTTCCCTCAAAAGTAAGATAAACTCCCGGTAACTGTGTTTGCTTTCCCATGCCGGTTTAGGCATGACCAAGCCTACTTTGAATATTGCCCACTGTTTTTGACATTGTCCTTTTTTTAACGCTATCCTCACTACCCGCAAATTCCCCCAGTCGTGCTTTATTCTGACTGTAACCGTATGCTCATGCCTCACTGTATGCCTCCCATTAGTTGGGAATAAACATTATAATTGTTATATCATTATAATTAAGGCCACTGCTTCTGCTCGAGGTCATTCAGGCATACGGACAGACGTCCCTCTCATCTGCAACGTGCCGGGAACACATGAAACCTCCTTGACCCCAGGCCAACACTCAGTTGCGGCCTTCCCCCTCCAAACACTTCCCCATATCCTCAAACTTGTTCTTGAGGAAACATTCAGACACGCAGCAAACTATTGCTTCTCCGGATTCTCCCACCAACTTCCTGGTTGCTTCATCGGCCCCCGGTGTTGCCACCTGACCTGATAAACCGGAAAGGCGTGACTGTCTCTCTGCTGCCATCCGCTGAGACTTCACTATCAGCAATCTATGCAGTTATCCACTAATTCCGGCGCTATTTATCCTTCGTCCGCTACGAAGCTCTTCATCGCTTCTCCTAAAAAGCAAACCCCTGCTCAATGAAGCCGTAAATCTTCTATAATCTCACCGGACTAGGCACTGACGTGGACGGCCAGTCACAACAGCCTGTATATGCCTTTGGATGCGCTAAAATGGCGCTTAACCACGTGCGGCCGCCCAAAATATCCCACGCGGATGAACTAATAACCGAACATTGTTCGGCCCCTCACTCTATTCAGAACACCATCTGTCCTAATCATCCGCCGCCTCCATTACAACCAATCAGTAGCGCAAGGCGCAGAAGCCACGCGGGGCCTCCCAGCTGTTGACAACGTTAGGTCAGATGTGCCCTTTACCTAATCCAGGCATCGATTGGACTCGACGGAATATACCGCAGCATTGAGGGGCATACTATCCCCGGGCTTCCCTCAAGTAACAAAACAAGCATCACATGTAATTTCGCAACTGTGGACTTGTGAGCTAGTTCGAGAAGACACGTTTGGCCCAGAAGCGTCGAAGCATTGCCCTCCGGTTCTGGAACACTTCAGCAGACCAACGAAATCTGGTAGGATGATAAATTACCCAAATTCAAAGGTGTTTCAATCCAGCTTATCTTTGCTACTTATGATAAACACCAGGCAAGCATTTATGTGAACCGATGAATAGGAGGCCTCAGCTATGCACACAAACCTAATCTAACGACGGACGTCATACTCATAACCGTACGCGATATCGCCTACCTTGGCTACTCATCGTAATTGCTAGGCCTGTGTCTATGTGCAACGCTGAGTATGAGGCCTCAACTATGCCCAGTAGCCCAGTCCAATGGCCAGCGACGGCCCGTCATACTCACAACTGTACTCGATGTCACCTACGGTGGCCACATATAGTAACTGCCGGGCCCGTACACATGCTCGTAGCCGACTATAATGCCCCAACTTTACATAATAGACTAATCTGACGACGGACGGCGGTCCTTCATATCCAAATGGAAGCAACGTTTGTCGGACGCATGCGCCGCCGGCCTGCGCTTGCCTGGTTGTAGCATATACACGGGGCGATCTTCCTTTTAATCGGAAAATTCATTGAAAACAGAGCAAAAAATGCTAAGAGAC
>SJOL01005268.1:0-12204 GCA_004794785.1 Opisthorchis felineus
CCTTACATCACGTGAATAAAAATTCATTGTTTCTGACCCACCAATATTCATTTTTTTCAGCGAGGCTTACTTCACTGAAAGGCTCAGCTCAAACCAGTTTCAGGTGATTTAACGCTGCATAACAGCTGAAGACGTTGAAACTTAGGATACTTGTTAATTTTGTTTAAATCCAGGATTAATGCCTCTCCGATTGTTGCACGCCGTGTTCTCTCAGGTGCATCGATAATAAAAAACGACGTCAGTCTAAATCTGTGCATGGTCCAGAACTTCAGTCAGGACGCCATTCCTAATCGCACTGAACGGTTATTTGTCATAAATTCATTGGTGTTTATGAGGTTGGCTTCCCACTTCACTAACTGATCAATCCAATTGTATTTCAATTTTACACACATTCTAATACGTTTTCTGGGACTCTGAGAATTTCTTCATCTTTGTTTAATACGGTATCAATTCGTGTGGATTGTTAATCTCGCATACCTTTTCGGCACTCAATGTAAGCATGGGATTTTTTAAGTCAAGCTTAAGGTGTACGAATTTAGGAGCAACAGATTTGACAAATGTGCTATCAGATAACACGTCAACTGTCAGATCTGCACAAGGTTGCTGCTCAAGCAGAGTTTCTCAGAAACTGATAAGCTTCATGCGAGCGAGTCAGCAGACTCAGCTGGCTGAAAGTCACATCTTCTTTAGATCACCTCATCTACACTCTTCAAGACTCATAATTAGAAGACTTATATGGATGATTGTGTCTAACTTCTGTGTAAGAGACCAGTTTGCGTATAATAAAGACCATGTATGATGAAATTATTAGGCTATTGGTCTATTAGACCCAGGAGTGAGCAATTAGTGGATACATATAGCTCCATCTGGGAGAACACTTAGAGAAATGGATCAACAACGGTCTTTTCAATGATTTGATCTCTTCTGAGAGTGATTTTCTCCAAAACTATGCCTTGATGGACTGGCCAGAAGTGATTTCTTTTTAAAACGTGAAGTTTTCTGGAGGCTCTTTTCTCGTACGTAGACAGCTTTAGAAAATTCTTGTTTAAGGACAGCTAATCTTGTATCTGGTCGTAAGAGAAATCAGTGTCCTTGACGTGCAACGCATTAACGGTCACAGCTAGCTAGTAGGAATCTTTTGAATACAAAAGAACCCGTATACCACTATCATCATTGGTTTGCTGTTCGCACGCAAAACTTTAAATTCCAAGGCAAAAGAACCAAACACCGTCAAAATTTTTGTTTGTAACATTTCACAGTGCTTGACTGGACAAACCTCCTGAAGTCTGGTGTAATTGAACGCTTAACCTTGGTGACTTCGCAGCAGCTAATATTATCTCATTGAGAATAATAGTAACTTACCATTTTCTTAGAATCATTTGGCACAACCTTCCTGCGCTTAGTAAGTCTGGTCAGGCACATCGTCAAACAACTTTGCACACAACTTTTCAGTTGAGTTCACTTTCCTGAGGACGTGCACTTTACTTGTTCAACTTTCCAAGCATTCCTCAGCATGGTGTTTTCCAAGTGCTCTGCACAGTTTTTTAACCTTAGTTCAGTGCACAATGGTAGGACGATGTCGCACGACAACAAAACCCTTCGAAGTTTTCTAGAAGTGGCAAAACAACGACGGCCAAATCTTAAAATGTTTGTGTTTTTAAGTATGAACAAACGCTTTTGAAACATTAGTATGTTGGACCTCAAAGTGTTGGACTCATAATACGCATTCTGGAGATGATAAGGTTTAACGGCTGAATTTTGGGGTTATTTGAAACCCTGCAAGAAATTGTGACAACCGGCGGAGTAAACGCTTAGCGCGTAAATCACCCCACAGGATAGACTCGTGAATATACTTGTAGGCAGTGATAAACCGTCAGACTAAGATAAAAATTCTTTCAATCACACAATACCCATAAAGGGCATAGAGACACCTGTGGAAAATGTCTGTTACTGTATTAGGACAACTTTACTGTTTATGAGTGACCTTGTAATAACATGGGTGAAGTTGATCATACTGTACGTGAACCACTCTGTTTTTAAGTGATCATGCACATACCTTACCTGTTGTGCAAAGCTGAGCAGTCGCAGCAGCCACCCAGAATTAATCCAAAGGTTCTAAACTTAAAAATGACGTTTATCCGCGAAAAGGAGCCTCTGTTCTACCTGGTCCACTACTTTTGGTAATGCCAGAAGTCTCCTGTTCCACTTTCGTACTATTACACGGGTAGAGGACTGACAAAGCTTTTCTGGTAGGAGTAAACAACAAATACGTTTTTTCTTTAATTTTTCGGTAAAGCATGACAAGCTTAACTAGGTAAAATCATTCAGGTCAAAAGTAAATATTGATAGCAGTACATTAAAGCCAAACGGCTCCATTAAACAAGTGGATTTTGGCTTACTACGTTCATCTCCCACTCCAGGGCTAGGGTCTCTCCCGGGGACATATTTTCTGGTGAACAAGTTAATTCAGGTTCTCTTAGCTGAAATACATAAGTTCAAATACGGTGTTCGCCAGAAATTCCCTCAGCAGAGCCTCATTGGACCAGTACTTTTGTGAATATACTTCGGGTTTGGATGGCTAATACGTGCGTTTTTTTTGGTTGGAGTGGTCTTTGACTGAGCAACGCAAGTTTTGGTATTTTCACGCAATGATGTCTAATTAGTTTTCCATTGCCTGCGTGTTCGTTAGCTCGCAATGGGCGTCATAAAACTCAATTCACAAGTAAAATATTCTTCAAAACAATGCTGAAAAAACCAAAAGACCTATTGTAAACAGACAAATCCTTTTGCACCACCGATAAAATGCTAGAATGGCGCTGCAAAAAGAAAGGATAATGAGGTACTTAAACAGTTAAAGTAGATACCGCAGCTGACACGGTTCCATAGCAGTCCTTATGGCGACACCCTTGTTACAACCACGGAGAGAAACCACACAGAGAAATCAAACGCTGCAAGATAAGCTGGATTGAGCCTGCTATATCCCTTCACAGGTAAACAACTGAACAATATCAGAAGAACAAATGAAACAGAACAAGATTGCGTATCGTTGGTATGTTGAAAGCAGTTCATTCACCAGAGGAGTACAATCGATATAACCTATCTCTTCTGTTTTGACATTTCTAGTCTTCATATTTTGATACCAATGGATTCAGCAAGCTATCATCTTGCCGCTCGTTGTTCTGTG
The DNA here is from genome assembly GCA_004794785.1 of Opisthorchis felineus. Classification (NCBI taxonomy): domain Eukaryota; kingdom Metazoa; phylum Platyhelminthes; class Trematoda; order Opisthorchiida; family Opisthorchiidae; genus Opisthorchis; species Opisthorchis felineus. The sequence goes on from SJOL01005268.1 coordinate 3,185, forward strand.
CATGTTGTGGAACGCAGCTTCGGATCGGCACAATACCCAATTGCAGGGAACTGGCGAAGTATCGCTGAAACCAGCTTCGATTATGCACTGGCCTCTGAATGTGAGTTTGTGGGCGTGGTGGAACGGATTGTTTCATATGCACCTGAAATCGGGATGTGTTACATCCGATTGTCTGGTTGTTCGCCGAGATTGCCGATAAGATTGCAAACGTTTCGTCACCAATCGGTGATGCATCGTAAATGTGCGGCTGGATAAGCCAGTCATATTTTGGTATACACTTGGTGGTTGGCTGGCTTTCAAATTACCGATAGTATAGACTTATGCTCCGTTCTATTCGTTTATCCTGTATTATTTGGCAGCAGACATTCGAAAAGCTAAGATGGACCACACTTGGTGTGTCGAACAACTCATCGCTGTGTCTCGTGAAAAGATCGACTGTTGCATACAAAACGATTATTATCCACCGGGCTATGGGAAGTGTTTGCGCCCAAATAATTTAGGTCCTACAACTCAAAATCTATGACCTCTTACCGAATGCTGTTAGACAGCGTCAAATACAAACTCAAACATCATTGTTACACGTCCAACCAAAAATACTGTGTTATAAACAAGTTGCCGGTGTTTCGAGTAAATTGTACTCGTTGGCTTGGTGAAGGAGATCCGCATGGAGAGGATGCAATGGCTTGAGAAGTTCCTGGGCCTCCACCCTCCCCATTTTGCTTTTCCACTGAATACTGACAGGTACATCCAAAATATATCATTAGGCCATTTCAGCCTTTCTCGAACTGAGGCACGCTCATTAGACGTGATATACTGTATCCCTTTTAGTACTCACCCTGAAAATGCCTCCTTGACTGGCGACGAATCGTTTGCAGGCCACTTGCCAGGCTCTGCAAACAGACCATCACTCACGTGATGAGCTACCGGTGAACGCAACTGATATATCAATATTCAGAAACGTTTTTACACCAAAATATGCTTGGCATGTACTACCATCAACCGGCTTTCTCAGGTTGCCTGATATTTTCTACCTTCCCTGCCTAACCACACTTCACAACTTGTGTTTATATAGCAGACAGAAGTCAAATCAGTATGCTGTTGAGCAAAACTCAGCCACTTCACAATCAGGCATCCTGAGTTTAGTTGTTCGAACTGCTGGTAAAACTGTGTGATGAGAATCGCTTGCACTAGCCGTATCTGTCGGAGGTAGTAGGTTCTATTAACCTCAAAAGGAAAACCAAAAGCACATAACCTTGGAAAGGCTATTTTCACGATGACAGACTTCTACTTAAAGCTTTATAGCTCCATCTATTGGATCAGGCAGCGAAACTAGTTAAGGTAGCTAGCCATTCAGCCTCAACTTGTGAGACTGCTCACAGGATTAATGGATACGATTTGCACGCACAATTTTCATGCACTAGCCGTCTTGCTTGACAGGGTCGCAGAAGGCTTCGGAAAAGTACACCACGCTTTCACGTTCACGGCAACGGCGATAGATCTATGCGAATGCTTTAGTGGGTAATAAAGATGCGTCCCGCATGTGTACATTGCACTAAATGCAAGAAGTAAAACCACCGAGGAACGATTCAGTTCAAATCACGTTTTGATAAGTTCTGTCCTCGTTCTTCTGCACCGAAATTCCATATTTCCTCTTTTGCGTAGTACCAACAAGTGAACGACCCTTCACGACGAAATCAGGTTACGTAAAAAGAATCAATTCATAACGAATGCTGCACGAACAACGTGTCAATTCTTCGTCACTGGAACTACCCTGTAATGCTTATAAGTCAGGCAACTAACAAAACACGAAATAAGAGTAGGATCTGTTGCCAGAGAACTGACGTTCGTCAAACATTTGAAAACAAGAGAATCCGGTACAAATTATGGCAGAATCCATACCTTGTAAAATACATCTGGAGGCGGATAGCTAGACAATGTGATTGTTGTCCGGAAAACCACCTGTCATGCCATAACTAATTGGTCAGTACACAAGAGTATTGTTCCAGGATATCCAATACAGATCAAAATTAGCTTTGTATTGAGTATGCTGAAAAATGAGAGAGGACGGGCATAAAAATGAGCTCACAAAATGTGTGTGCAAGGGATATCGATTAAACGGTTGAACATACACGATAGTTGGTCACACAGTGAACCATACACACCTAGTGCAAATCTTCTCACCAGTCGTGACAAATACCAACCAATCCTATTATAGTAATAACTTATCAGTGCATCGTCTTTGCTAAAAAGGCCTAAAAATCACTGGTGTTTGCATTCCTCAGTTTCATGAACACCTGGTTCAGTACTTTGGTCTTGTTGTCACTTTGGAGTGCAGTGCAATGCCGTAGGTTTTCCGTATTATTACTCACAATACTATGACAAAAAAATTTGTGATTTGCCTGAGGTTTATCTCAGCCCACGTTTAACTCAACAATCGAACTGGAAATAAGTGTACGGGTTTTTCAGCTTGCTTAGAAACTATCCGCTGTTTGTTGAGTAAGACCTGTAACTGAACCTGTGTGGCATGGTTATTATCATTCTGTTTTCATCATCTCTGTTACCTAGTAGTAACTAATATAAATGTTTCGGATGTTTTGGGGCATGTTCACAAAAACTCCTCCAGGAAGAAGTTACGGATGTGAGCAAGTAACCAAACTTACAACATTGCTCCTAAAGTGGTTAGTCACAGTCAGCACTTACCTGATGTGCCTCAACTTGGTTTTTGCAAAAAAAGGCCACTCTCACTTCCTTCAAGGTTATGCGGTCTGTTTTGTACCAGTGGACGAGTGATACCTTCTTAACAATATGGGTACCCGGCTTTACGGCGTATTCCCCGGTATGACTCTTGGGATGCACAAATCGCCTTGTTCTACCTATACATGCAATAAATTTTCAATGGTATATATTCGCTCATGAGAAATGGACGTATATTGTAGGATAACTAGATAGTTGTTGAAATAATTTGGCAGGTAATCCACTAAATGACTGCTCGCAGTTGCTGCAGCGAGAACGAACTTTGATGCTTTCAAGCAATTAATGTCTCCGGTAATTCAGGCAAATGCGGTCGTCGGACAGACATGGATCATCTGGTCTAACCTTGATTATGAACGTTGATCATATGTACAAACACCTAGCATTTTAGGGTGCCACATCAGTACAGTATCGAATATGGGTGGTTGGGGGGGGAGGGCGTTAAATATAAGGCAACTAGGTTTTTGGTAGGATGCGGTAAATTTGAAGCTCCATGCACGAGCATGTACAGCTGAGCTTAGCACGTGTAAGGGCATGAGTATATCATTACCTCAAGGGCACGCACCTGGACATACATTTTCACGTGCTGGATAGGATCAAGCTGTGGATTAACTTGAAATGAAAATAGTAGCAACAAACTCGAACCAAAAGGTCTTAATTAAAATATTTTCCATGATATATATATATATATCCCTACACCGTAGTCTGTGTGGTGAGTACTTCCGTTTGTTGGTAGTGTGAGGAGAGTTTGAAAGTTTTTGTTGGAAATTTCGTCCAGTAAATGAAGCGAACCTCGGCTGAAAAACCGGGAAGCACTGTGCCGCCGTTTCATCCTTACTGGGAGCCATCAGCAGTGCTCATGTCACAAACCCCCCAACCTCCGGGCCAGTAGTTTGAACACAACATTTCGGCCACGAGTATCTGACTTGCAATGCCATTAGATCTCGCCTACACAGAATATAGTACCACTCATTCTTTACCCAGGAGATCCACATCATGTGGGCACAGGCATTGAATGGGTCCTCCGGTGGCGACACCTGAGATGGACGTGTGGCATATTTGGCTTACATATGTGGTGTATATATGTGGGATGCACACACCATAGTGTAATATCACGTACGAATCACACTGTTTGCGTGGCACCTATAATGAGTGACAGACTATCGAAGTCAATCAGAAGTATGCAGAACTTTATGGTTACTTACCACGCTTTTGCAGCTGGATGAAGTTCAGTTTCTCATGCAAACAAACTTGTAGGCAGTTAGGACGTTGGACATTATTCAACATTTTCGGACCGGAAATATGGTAGGCAATTCGACAATTATGGTTGATTTGAAGTTTGCTTAGCTCTGAAGATTTGTACTCATCATGAATCAGATGGACAGCAATGGCTAAAAAGCATGAAATATAGCAAATAAACCAATCAATGCACTGAAATAGTATCATTGCCCTACAACAAAACTGCTGATATAACATTATTAGTATCGTTATCACTGTTTGTTCTTCTCACATGCCAAAAGAAAGGTTTCACTTAGTTAAGATGACTGCACAGACCATCTACATTCTCCTTCCCATGTGAAACAGTTAGTCAATAAATAAAAAATATATCGATTTCCCGTAACCAAGAACTCCGTTGTCAATGGAATTTTTTGGTTCACGTACTAAAAAATTTAGTTGAACATTCAATCATACCGGAATGGGTTAGTGACTAGTTCGTCTACAGGTCCGGAGATCCTGCATAAACTGATGCATGACCACACTCATCCGTCAACACGAGGCATACTTGTGGCTGGCCTTTGTACTTTTCAGTGAGTTAGGCAACTTGGTTTTAAACGTTTCACCACCAGTCGAGGTAACATCACCGCTGCGTAGTAGATTGTCACCACGTTGTTGTTTATCGGTAGGCCAACCCATGTCTCAATCACGCATTTCGTATACTTTCTATGTAGAACGCTTTGCACTGCTTGGTTACTTACTATTTCATTGAATGACATTTTTCCTCATCCTTCCACAGAACAACACCACCATGAGCATGGTATGTTTCCGTTGAAAACCACATACGCGGTCTTTGGCTACAACTATTCGTGTATTAACACAGTTCAAAACAAGCCTCATGGACTTCGTATATATGAAATGATGTTGTATATAATATTCACACTGCACACGTGAAAATCTGTTTCCAATAAAGGGTGGTCAGAAGGGAGCAATCAAAATGTTGAACATGCTTGAAAACATTGTCGAAAATTTATACACTCACACATATGTGCCCCAGTAACCAAAGTGTCATAATCTAGCTCAAATGCTCCTCCAAATGAGGGTATCTATGACTACTTTTAGGTTGTCTTTTGTCTATCCAGTTTAACTACAGTTTGTATCATCGATTATGTTTTATTGCTTTGCAAGCTACATCCATCTAGGTATCCAGTTTTTCATCAGTTTATCGTGAACAGAAGTGTTTCACCTCCTGGATATGCAGCGAATTTTACCGAGAAGCATCGGTATTCTTAAGTAACCTAAGATTAGAAAACAATCGTTTTTTTGTGTCAGAAACACGCTGCTATCTTCTACATCCTTCAATTACTACCGTCACTGAGAAAACAGGCTCTGAGTTTCCATAAATCAGCGCTACAGTGAATTTACAAATCAGCGTTTGACGACCTCAATCCTAAGACAAGCAAAAACTTGCTCGAAATTTGTAGGCTACCTGCTGCAATCACATCGTCAAGTCGATATTTCAGGAGGACGTATCTGAGAATTAGTCTCCGAAAGCTTACTCATCAGAGTTATCTGACAATCGTGAAAAATTGGGAAATTTCTTTCGAACGCAATTTTACATTCGTCTCCAGAGCTCTAAATGCCATTCGTTATGTAGTCAATGGGCTTAGCATGGAATACCTACATACTCTTGTTCATTTTCTGGAGAATCAAATTTTTCTCCAACAAACGCAACCATTTATTCACCTTGCTTCTTATGCACACTACCACTTTATCAGATCAATATAGCTGAACCATAAGGCACTGCCTGTAGGTTTAAGAAAACTGTTGCACCTTTTAAGCTAGTACAATCCACTTAAACCAATTATTTAAACTATTCATTTCCAACGATGTTCCAAAGAATAAAGTTTGTGCACACAAGTATTCAAAAATTGCTGTATCCTGCTTTAGGTTTTATACTTAAAGATTCCATCGCACATCTGTTCTAATTCCAATCTGTCAAAATACATAGGCGGGGCTGGTGGTGCTGATAGTGGAGGAGGAGGAAGCGCAAGCGTCGAAGATGGTGATGGTGAGTAACGCATCCGAAAATAAAAAGTTTATGTATACTAAAAAGAGTGTAAGTATATGTTGAAAGCATCGTGTGAGCTTTTATTCTAGAGATTTGGTAGGATCAGTGCCATATAGCAGATGAAGGGACTTCGCAATTTCGTTCCGTCACACCTTTGTTCTTCCTAGCAATGTACTGTGTCGATTGCTCTAACCGCGTGATGCCAAATCAGTGTTGTATGCACTGGCTTCTCGATTGTCCTTGTTCAATTAAACAACACAATAAGCTTCCCTATCTCAAGAGAAACCAGACCCCCCTTCACCAAGACCATGTCACTCTGGTTTCGTGACATCCTGAATTAAACTGACAATTTTTTAGGAAACACCCTCTAGACTCCCTAATTATACCACTGTGAATTTTTTCTTGGAGAAAATTTTCCTCCGAGCAAAGACAGTATTGGGAAATGTTTGCACAGGGCTCTGACACATTCTGATACCAACTAGGTATTTGACCATTTGCACGAAGAGACGTTTGTTCTCCTAAGTGATAAAAGGTCAAAATATTGATGCGTTACAGCCCTTTTATGATTATCGACTGTATGGCATACAAATAACATACTTTACTTCTCTAAAATCGCACCTTCTCAGATCTGACCAATCGAGGATGGACCACCGTGATTTCTCTAACGTTTACGCCCTTCCTTGTAAAGAACATTTAGCTTAGGAGATTACCTCTAATGAAGACATTCGGGTGATCCCGCGTGAGTGAGCAAACTTGCTACGCTTTCTTCCCCTGATGAGAGTTAAATGTTCGAGTTAAATTAGTCAGTTTCCTCATGGTACACATCGGTACACCAAACTTTTCAAGATATAACATCGTGTTTTATACACGTGGAAGTTAGTACGGAGTTTGGGGAACCATTTCGGCAAAATAGTTTGGAAAATTTGTTATCCAGAAAAAAACCCAGAAAAGTCAAGCCGGCTACTCTTTTGGGTCATCCAGCTTTACTGCTGTAGTGAGAGTTTAGAAATATGATATAACCGAATGGGAATAGGATCATTACCGTGTAGTAAGGACATCCGTGCAAAAGTGTGTCGCGTTCAAGCTCGTTTGTGAGGAGTTTGTAGCTGGACTAGGCTTTGAGTGACCTAATATGAGGCCTTGTTTTTATTAAAAATGACCTACACATGGGTAGATAGCTTGAACTAAATAACTTGATCCAGACTCAGAAAATCGCTGGAACATGTAGCATCAACCTGGTGCTATCAGAACCTGCAACTCAGGGATAGTCTGTTAGAAGACATCAGTTCTGGACAAAATCTACCGGTGATCTCTCCAGAGAGTGACAAACATATGAGGTAAATGCATCTCATCCCAGTACTGTCTTACAAGTCCTCCACTCTATAAGGAACACTGTTGGTATACAAGTAATATGATACTTTTGAAGCTGGACGTCATGAATACTGTTGACGAAACGAATGGGTTTGCTTGTTTTGCGTACTAGGTCTTTATGATTAGGTTTAAAAGGTAGCAAGCGGGCCTGTATTTCATATGGGCACGTCTTGGTGATGTTGCATATCAGCTTACGTTCTTGGTATGCGCAGTCAACTTTGGCCTAGCCTGATCAAACGACTTTGTACTGATACAGAACCACAAACCCTGATGAAAACAACCATTTTCTGACGTCATGGTTTTGAGAAGTTTAGGGTGACAGTAAAATCGCACCAAAACCATATGATGGGCTCCGTTGCAAATTTAGTTGGTATTTATAAAGTGTTAACTTTCCAGTGCAGGTATCCTAGCTTTTTTAATGGTGACGTAGGCGACTGAGCGTTTTTGCTATATTATAGGTGTTCTATTGCAGGCGGTAATACACTGGTTGTACTCTATCTTTTTGCTACTGTTAGGATTTAAGATAACTATGTCGTCAACTGCATACGTGTTCAGTAGACAGTATGCTCGCACTAGCGTACGAACGCATTCATCTAATTCTACTTTGGTTGTTCGTTCTGTGTACTGTTTGTTACGGGGGACTATTGTGCTTGCATAAATGCAACACCACTGCATGTTCATGCCGCAGCCGACTCGCTTGGCTCACAAGATGAAAAAGTAGTTGTCTGCTGCGTCTCTTAAACAACTTTCATCCACTGTTTATTATTAGCAAGACGGAGCAGATTAATAACACTCGTTAGCGTTTCATAGCTAGATTATCCCAAAGAAGCTCGATACTTTTGTGGTTCTGTATTCAACTCTTGCGTTCCAAACTTGTTTCATCTCCACTCTGTCAAACTATGCATCTGAAGGCGGAGGTGTGGACGATTTTGGCGATGACGGCGGTAGCGGTGGAGATGGTGGTGGCGACGGTGACAGTGGCGATGGTAAGTAGTTTACTTGGAAAAAGTGCATTTGAGTTTATGTATTTATTCTCAGGCCTCTCTGCTAACGTTTACCATGGAGCAATTAGATAACCAGTATCCAAAAGCAAGTGAATGGAATTTTGCAGGAAAACATTTCGTTCCGTTTAGTTGTGTTATATTGTTGTTTTTCTAATCAGTGAGACGCTTAAGTCATTTTATTCGTCTCACCCGATTCTTCCGCATTGTCTTCAAAACAGTGTGGCATTGTTGGTTGTCGGTATTTGATACACTGCCAATACGTGTAGTCAAACGTGTAGCACTGCCAGATGTTCAGTTCGAGACTAACAAGCTGGAGTTATCCTACCCGGCTTCACATGACGACTAGAATTGGTCCGATCAAATTACCGGCTCACCGGGACATGACACTGACACCCACGCACACAGCACTGGAGAGCATCCAGTTCAAGTAAGTAGCGAAAGACCCACTATTCACATAGAAAACCTTTGTAAGCAGCACACTATGGATTAAGTAAGCACGGTCTTATCACAAGTAGAACCGGAATAACTCAACTTCCATGAGCCTAACAATAAGGCAGTGAAAATGAAGTTGATAGAACTAAACTCACCGTGCAGTTATCCCTGAATCA
>SJOL01005269.1:0-11432 GCA_004794785.1 Opisthorchis felineus
TGACCTGAGACCAACGAACAATGGAAGGTAATCAACCCAAAGGACATTGACCTGTGATTCAACATCCAAAATGGTAAGCTCTTTAAAAAACCACTGGATCCTACCGTTCCTCTACTATAAGCTGCATTTAGTTGTTATGCCTACATTCTAAACACAGTTCTCACCTTCGGTTAACTTCCGTTTCTCTTCAGTGAATGAAGGCTATCTGTTGATTCCCCTCAACTATGATGAATACTTGCTCGACTCCCCAGTGTACTACGAGGATTTCAGCCTGTTTTTTCGGCGAGTCTCATGGACCGTTCCCGTTGATTACCGCAGGTTACCGCAGCCAATGCTGATATATTTGTTCGAACAGGTTAGTCTATATTAACTTTGAAAACTTGAATACACTATGTTTTCCTGACGTATAGCCGTATGATGAGCTGGTTTTCGGGATTACAGATTCAAACACTCTACAGGCCGTTTTCATGGAATAGAATTCCAATAAAACGTCTTAAAATAATCCACTATAGACGAATTGTACTTCACATAAAGCGAGTAATCTGGAGTCATTTGAAAAAGCTTTTGAATGTGCCAACTTAACTAACGGCTTAGATGAGTGCATCACGTAAGGTGGATATTCAATTTGAAGCACGGAAAACTTGATACGCTAAATTCTGTCTAAATTAGGGTCCTTCATTTGTGCCCACTCATTATATATACCTGATTTTGCATGTTCTATTTATACTAGATGGTTTTCCGTGAGAATTTAAACCTCAAACGCGAAAAGTGCCAGGTCCTGGTATACGCCAGTATTCCGCCGCACCATACAATAGGAGGCCTGTAGAAATACGCTGTTCGAAATAACCCGACCCAGGTTTCCGTGTTCTGTATTAAACAGTAGAAAACCATTCACACCATTATATTACAGCTTGGTAACGACAGGCGCCGTAGATAGTTGAGTACGGTTCCACAATGGGGAGCAAATTCAAACCGACGGTGCCTGAGTGAGAAAAGATAGAGGCTAATTGCTTGCTGAAAATCGCGCAAGACCTAGTGATGTTATATTATTGACCGGCTGTGCTGTGGTGTGCTCGACATTTTGGTTTCATTCAGGTAGATCCAAGATGAATGTGTCTCGTTTTTTACCCAAAAAACAGTCCGCCACTCATACCAGATACCCATTAAGCGGTTCCTTCTTGCTTTAGCCAAATAAGCACGCCAGAGAACAGTTCATTCCCTTCAGTTGGCTAAAGAATCAGATGAATTGGATATCGTAGCATCATTTTACCCGATCTGTTTTCAAGTTGGTTCATGTGTACACCAGACATATCATTGCTTGCGTATGATTGTAAAGCTGGTGCTATGAACTTCATGCTCACTCTGTCCATGTAGTAAATGCCTATGTGCATTCGGCTGTGTTCGCTTTGCCATCAAAGAAGTAGACACCTAAAAACCAAGCAAATAACCAAGCAAGACATTTCGGTTAGGTTATATAAGATCGGTGAGCTAGACCGTTTATATTGTTTACAATTCCACTTGCTAGCGAGTGATGGAAATGTTTGAGATAAGCTTATAACTGGATAAAAAGTTTTTTGCTGGTAAATGTGCCAGTTCGACTGAATGGGAACGAGCGCCTAAGCAGGGCACTCCTGATGAGGCGTGTATGGTCTCTGACTGATTACAATAATAACAAAGGCTGATGAACGTGAATAGCTGAACAATGCTGTTTGCTGTCAGGGTTTTCCGATTCCGGCTGTGGTCACGAAATGCTTGTGGCTATTGACCTGCTGGACCGAAAACAGGGAGTGAAGCCACCCATTTTATGTTCCATGGCAGTACCCTAACAGATTAGTGTGCCTATCTGTACTAACCATAAGACTGACACTTGGCTCCTGCCGTTTAGACTGACGCGCCATAGGGTGCCGTTTGAGATAAAACGTTTTGAGGCATGGATACCTCCATTGTGAACTCAACCCCCTTTGTAGCCTGTGGTAATTTGGAAACTCCGCGTGGTGTCTCTCCTTCACGGCACAGAGATCAGTGGCCGGGTCACCAAAGCTTTTGGGTTTGTTAGGGGCTCCGCGGAGCACATCCAGATTGTCACTTGCTCTCCTTGGCATTTATGTTGGATTGTCTGAATGTCCCATTTATGGTAAATGCTGGATAACGAGGAGATTTTTACGTACTTGCATCTCCCTACAAAAGGTGGCATTTATTATCAGAAAATCACGGGTCACCGGTTTTCTGTAATTCGACTCTGAGAGTAAACATTTTCAAGACGTTTTAGGTGACCTCGCGCACTTTTGTTCAATACGGAGGCTTTACTTTGTCTCGATAAATCGGCTCTGAGCTACCTTAATCTGCCTTGAGACTGAGCTTAAAATCTTGCTTCACGAAATTCGAACAAACAGTTTTTGGTCCTCCCTGCGAACCAGTTTAAAAACAAATGAGAAACCTACAACAAGTCTTTTGGATGGCTACGTAAGTCAGAGGTTGAGTTACCTTAGTGGTTAAGGAGCGAATTTACTGACCGGAAGGTCCGCGGTTCCAACCCATCCTCAGCTTTTCGACTACTCCAGTCGAGGCTTGGGTAACCTGGTGTTATTTCATTCCTTTTGCTTCTTTCAGATGATATGGCAGCTCAGCACAGAGAGTGTTAAAGCTGAAAGCTTATTTTTTGTATCATGCATAGGTCAGAGTGCATTGTCTGAACCGGTGACTACGTCCAACAAGATTCTCCTAAAAAAAACCTGTGCCGTTTCGGATTTTATATCACAGGATCAGTGAGCACCAGTGTTTATCATCATGCGGGACTTGCAATCGTGGCCTCCTGATACAAAGAACTCATCAGGCCAAGTTACTTGGCTCGTTAGCCTTCAGTGCAGATTGAAGATTGTGTAAAACGATCGTCTATTAAAAGCAAACTAGATAATAACTCTATACACTCAACTAAAGCAACACCCTTAATCCTATTACCGCTGCAATTTCAGCCCACGTAGTTGTTTGGCTGGTGAGATAGCACTGAGTTTTCGTGAATTCGATCTCTCTATTTCGCCATTCCCCCTTCAACTTTCTGCTATATTTGTGCGTCATTGTCCTGATCATCCCTGATTGTTTCGTACAATACAAATGGTGATGTAGTGCTGGGCTATAGGATTAAGACCCTTCAAGCCTACATAAATCTGCACACTGGGGTTGTGCTTTCATGGGATTTTCCGGTGGTTGTTCCCTGCTGTCTCTCAATTCAAGAAGGTTCAACACCGTTAATTGTTCGTCAGTTTACAGATACCAGAGTAGGTCTGACACACGTGGTCTCCTGTAATCATCATGACGCCGAAAGTGTTTCTGATTCCCAAAAAAATGATGGGAACAAAACGAAGCTCTGGGTAGATTACCACAGAGTTTGACAAAACGAACACATTGACACACAGCTGTCATACGTTCATTCACATTAATTGAACTACTTCGTATAGGAATTATTAAAGCGACCCTTCTTTCATTTTGTATCCACACTGGTCCAGGTAGGTATCTCAGTTTCTCCTTGTACTGGTTTTCCTCTCTAAATCTCAGTAATGTTTCTTGTCCTTGGCTGTGCATGGGGTTTAAATTTCCAGCGCTTTACAGGTGAGGTTTACCTCTAGCATATGATCTAAGGCTTAGTACCCGTAGTCCAGCAATGTCTCTAAATAGTTCGAATTTGAGGTGATCTTTCAAGATCCAGCAGCTACCGTGTTGCCCGGTGAGCTGATGTGAGGGACGGCAGACACTACGATAGAATGGACACCAAAGGCTGATCTAACTACCGCTTTTTAATCCCACTTTAGGTTTCCGAAGACTATCTTTGTGGACACTGGATTTCATGGGAGCTGATTTCGAACCCAAAAGATTCGATGGTGAGTCATAGAGTTCGTTTGTGTCCCACAATTTTTTCCATATACTGCATGTTCAAACTAAATTGCCTTTTGTTTCATCATATTAGGAGGAATGTGCACGTATTTCAGCATTGTTATATTACGGACGAGGTGGATCTCAGTCAATTCAGCGGTGAGTTTTGTACTGTTCATCGCTGAAGCGCACAAGTTTGTGTCAAGTGCTTATTTACCACCTCTGATTTTATCCTCCTTGACATCTCAAATCACTAAATATTGGCTACGGTGTGCTTAAACTTTTGTTCTGGCGAGTAAAACAGTTTTGGCTGACTCAGCAGCTTTGTTGTAGAATGTTTTGTTTTTCTATAGCGTGGAAGCTCTCAGTCTCCGTCCGGAAACACTTCGCGTTCCTGACGAACAATGGCTGAGGAGAGTAAGACACTTCCTTCTTCAGGAAGCAAAAGATTCTCCACTGGATGCTCAGGCAGCCTTTTTGCGTGAGTTTTCTCCTCCTTGTAGTCTGTTATTTGGTATAAACGAAATTATCATTTTCATTCTAATAGTTTCGCCCTTCTTTATTTTCTAGACAATGTATGCCTTTTGTTCACTTAATTGCACACTGTTCATTCATATCCGATAAACTTATGTCAAACATATAAGCTCAATTTTTTGAAAGAAACGAGAAGTGTCGTAACTCCTCTTCTGATCCTTCTTTCACCAGCCGTTCCTCTGAAATTACTGAATACCGTTTTGGACAGTCATATCTTGCAGATCCCAGGAAACACGACTCCTGCCGATAGGTCCCAATCCGTAATTTCAAAAGTTGCTATATAGATGCCGCTGTGCTACATTCGCCGTGCATAGACGGTAGGCATTTCGGACAGTGTTCCGGGGAAGCAGCATTACTCGTTCTATAGAAGCTTTATGTAGGTAGTCACACTTAGCTCCTGGGGTGGACTGCTGTTCATGAACTAAATTAACGAGAATGCATTGCGTGAAAAATCCTTCTGCACTTGAGATATTTTAATACCATTTCTTAGCGATGCCACCTGCGGAGAGAAATTTTAACTTGGTTCATCTCCCCTCCTGCAAGGCCTCAATATTCTTCTGTTAACAGAAACCAAGCATTTCAACGACAATTACTTGACGACGCTTACTTCATCCGAACGACAGTTGCAATCGCTTCACCTGTTTTTTTCAACCAATTATTCCTCCAAGGTTTTCGTTCCATTATTGAACTCTGAAAGTCTGCTCATTTATCCATCGCGGTTTCCAGCATTTATCTCCAAATATGTGCGATCTCAGATCCCAGTACAGCCATTGTTTTATACAGTGACCTGGGAAATTTAGTTTTTAAATTTTTCAACACTAATCGGTGTGACATCAATGGGTTGTTGCATGGCAGAGCCGTGTGGTTTGTCACAAAACCCGTTCGTCACAAAATGATGCACTAATCACTCCTATCGGTGAGAAAACGTTTGCAACAAAACACTGAGCCGCTGGGTAGTCTAAGCCAATAACACCTGTCCTATTAACGATTATCATCCAAAAGTCACATCTTCTGTAACCATACCCAGCGCTTTTCATATCTACCACTCACCGAATGACAATGATCTCTTCGTTTTTCCTTCCTCTAATCTGATCTCTCCTGCAAACTGAAAATTTCGGAAAATCCAATTCTCACAGTACCCAATAACTTACCTTTTGTGTCTGACACAAAAAAAAACAAGCTACAGCGGCATTTTCTTCACGACTGTCAATTCAAAATCCGTAGGCCTATTCCAGAAATCGAAGGTAGCTTTCTCTTGACTATACAATCCCAGTCCGCGCTCTGCGAGTCACTCCACGTCTGTTTATCCGTTCTCACCTGTTTTCGGCACCTTATCAGTCAAATGCTTGACGTCTTCTGTGTCAGCTCTTCAAAAGAGAGCCAAGGTGCTGTTGTTGTGCAAAATATCATACCATATCTCCTTCAAAATTAAACAAATTAAATTTAACTACTTCCAATTATCCACCGGTTTCTTGAATCCGGTATAACGCGCCGAACCAAACGTTTTGACCAGGTTGGTTTCACCGTTGTGAAGTGAGAGCAATATTTTACAGACATCTACAAAGGTGGTAGTCACATTATTTCTTTCTAAACTCATTAATGTCCTGTGTTAAAACCTATTTCATTGCCTCTACTTGCATCTTTCTCCCACTGACGGAGATGAGCTAATCCTAGTATTCTCCAGGAATCTCCAAGCACTTCGTTCCAGAGGGACTGTCTCTCATCTTTACCCGTAGCTTTTATCCAGAAGTTGCTTTTATTATGTGGCTTTTCCCTTCGTCTTGCACCATGTGTATCTTTCTGTCTTCCCACATATTCCCCATTGCTTATGCTGGAACCGAAGCTGATGCGGGTAACTACAACCTACCGACATCACACCAATTTGGTCAAGCCGATATTTTCAAAATGAAAAATGCAAGATCTTTATTGAGGTCCTAAACAATCATTGTATGCGGGTTTTCGCCTAACAACTTCATTAGGTGGTCTGGCTAACTGTCCTAAACTTATTCAATGGAACCGAATAAGTATTACCGCATATATTGGAAACGTTTGGCTGGACTTCGTGTCAGTAACCAGCGATATCTGTGCAGGTCATTAAGGATCAATTTTGTTTTTTCTCTATACGGACAAACTTACCTCACTTGGTTTGTCCAGCTTTCATCTATTTTCTGGTTCTCTCAACCCTCTGCTATCCTTCAGATTTGCGATGTAGGAATGCAGATCACCGCCGATCGTGGTGAAGTCAATGACAAGATTGCAGTATTACGGTTATATTCACCTTGTAAAATCACTTAATTTTGTACACTTTTCTTTTGTCTCTCTCAATTGCAATTCAGGATGTTCTAAGTGGAGCTCAGGTTTACCCAGCTGTCAAGACTTAAGTGATTCTTTTATCAACCGCTGTTGGTTCGCAAACTCAAATCCCCTTTGTGAAGTGCTTCTAAGTTAGCTTCCTTCCGTAATCACCAAGGTCGGTAACCACACAAGTAGGTTCACCTTTAAGAAAAACCTTCACTTGCTTCAGTATAAATTAATGTTTTTTTTCATCAGCGCTTTGTACCACTCCAGCTTCAGAGTTACTTAGCTCACTCCCAGAAGATCTTTACTGGTGACTTCTTTCTCTTATCCGTCCGCCGAGATGCGACAAATCAACCACTGCTTTGCTGTCAACAGCATGAGAAATTGTAATCTACTATTGTCCCGTTCCACTTTTTCAACCCTTTTATCTCTCGTCTCTTGTCTTTGCTCCGTAAATCATCCTTACCAAGTTGCTTGTTTTCGTTTTCGAACCAAGATATTTACTTCCTCGTCTTTCCTAAAACGGCAGCTTTAGAACTCCACCACAATTCATAATGCCCTTCATTCAAACCTCAACCTTTTGCTGGCCTTTCAATAGTCAGCCGTAGATGCGCATCAAGCTTTTTGTCCATCTTTTGTCACCATCATTCTGTACAGGGCATTTTGAAACGGTCTCTTCACTTCCCCAGGGATCCTTGTCCAAATAGTATTCCGAATTAGTCGATAGATGTCGATTATTCTCGTTATGTTGAGAACTTGCACTAGAATAGAGCAAACTAAACTGTTTATCATCGTTCGTATGCTGTCTACCATTCAGCGATTGTCATCCTTTACTTGCATTTTATACAGAGGCACTGGAAAAATGGCCTTTGTTTGGCGCTACTGTTTTCTCGGCAGAATCCAAATGTCTACTGACCAGTTCACCTTATACAAAGGATAGCAGCTCCAGGGTGCGGGTTGCTCTCACTCGGTCTGGTGTGCAGTTTCTGGACTATCACACTCGTCAGTGCATCAGCTCGTATCGGTTCGAGGAAGTGGCTAGCACCAGAGTAAGTTGTTGATGAGTGAAAAAAATCTTGAATTGGTACTGTGTTTTACGATCGATATAACCTAAACTCGGATTTGTCCTATGTTAGATGAAAGTGGGATAATGTCGTAGACATGCTTGGGGATTTCTGATTGATTTGTTCGCATACTTGACAGTAGGCATATTTAACCTGGGTCTGTTCCGTAACTTTTTTCCATCCTGGCTTATTTTCGTGAAGAAAACTCAACTTAGAAAGTTCTCTCAGGTTTAAAACTACAGGAACTCTACCGCCTTAAGCGGCGAGCAATTTGTCGCCAAGGTAAGTTGATTCAGTCTGCTGCAGTATGGTTCACCTAGGACGGAGTGAATGGTGGCAAAATATCCATGCAATGGAGGCAGAAGCAGAACATGTAAAACCAAAAGGTTCTACTTTTCTCATTGACTGGTAAGTGGTGTGCGAGCGTTTGCTCACACAGCATATGACTCAGCCTACTCAACGCCAAAACGTCCGGATCTAAAATGCGTCTAACTTCATTTAATGTTGTAAACAAGCAGGTGTCTTTGTGCTGATAAGAACCATCCTAGTTGTTCAGTACTGCACTACACTGACGACCTGAATACCAGGTACGAGCTCTCTGTCTTTGCTAGAGTCTAGTACTAGTTTGCTGCTCAAGCTAAAATTATCTGAATTGGTGGAACGAGCGCGACGGTAACCCGGTGAATGAAGCCCACTCTACCCTTATAATTAAATTTCCTAAACAGCATTGCTTCGTTCATTTCCAGGTGAACTACATGGTTGAACATGCTGAATGCACAGAAGGTATCGTAACCCTGACAACCACCAAAGGAATTAACCTGGTGCTTCAACTCAAACAGGTTGGTGTGTAAAACATATATCTGTATTCATACAATGAGTGTTTTGTTCATCAGTGGTCAGCCTTTCATTTACTTACGGTTGACACCTATGGTATTTCACTACCTCAAAAATATGGGCCAGGGATTGAAACGAAACCTTAAATGAGCAGCGTCAGTTTATTTTTGTCAGAATTTCACGAGGTCGCTGAATAATTAACAGTAAGCAGGAAGAAGTTTTGTGAACAATAAAGGCTCATCGATTGATTGATTTGGAAACTATCATCTGCCAAATTGTCTAACGGTTTTATGCATGATGAAATTTCTGAAACTTTGGTCAGTCAGTTTATTGAACTTTCAGGAGTATCCAAAAGGTTAGGGTCTTTGGTTGTTTCAGATACATATGGTATAGTTTTTTCACGTTCATTATGTAGCTATTTATTCCTCACCTTAAGCGAACCCAGTTAGTTCTAGAACACTGCTAGTGTGCATCCAAGATGCTTTTTTGGTTTGTCTACAACCAGCCCAATTGTACATTTTCTCATTTGTTCTCCAAAAGCACAAGTGATCTATGTCCCCCCCCCCCATGATCAATGCATTAGATTGAACCAAACTTTAATAACTGAGTTCCAGAGTTCTGAACGCAGAAGAACGTGCCCTACCAAGTGAATGACTGGAGCTGTACCTGTAACTGAACACTCTCCTTACTGTCATTGCACCACGACGTCATCCACTCTGTTTCTGATGATACGCCGCACAGCTTTGAAATGTGTGTTCATTTAGAGTGGATCGTTGTACCGCAGATTCTTATTCACCAACGCTAGAGGAACAATGAGCATAAGAGCTAGCCAGGGAACTGTGATATTTTGCGCTTCTAGGGATGGAGATTGATTGTTGACATAGATAGATAGGCCAAACAAAAGGATACAACAATTTCGCTTGGATAGCTTGCTGATTTTTGGTGATGTCTCGTGTCCTGTTCTATATCAACCGCTGTGGTGAACTTGAGGTGAGAACGAACTCAAAGAAATGCCTGAGGAGGAAGTCGAACCACATACTTCCCACTTACCGGACTAAGCTACCGTGGTAGCTCACTGTCCGTCACGCTTATTCACGCTTGTGTATTAATGGCACCGACTGTCATCAGCTGTTGTTCCACCAGACAAAGTCGTGATGAATTATCCGTGAAATTCAAGTGCATTTGCATGAGTCTGACAGTGACCGTCCTCGGTAAATCACACATCCTGCAAGTGGGAGGTCGGCGGTTAGAGTCCACCCCCAGGAGTCCTTTTGTTCATCCTAGGTGCAGCCAAGTCCTCTCCCACTATGTAACCTTATTCTAATGTAAACATGTGAATTCTGTCCGTGTACTATAAGCTGCGTCAACACTTCCGAAAAACGTCTACAGTCTGAGGCAAATGCAAATCATGTATATCCAACTCTGCACTGCTCCGTGTTTACAACCCATGCACATTCAACCACCGCTTTGAGCCGAATGGCCGGCAAGTAGACTACGTTAAATAATTCGATTATTACTGTGTTTAGCTGAATAAAAACGGTCAGATAAATGTGTTAACTGAAACTTGGGACAGTCTTTCCCCTTGGGAAAACAGTGTCGGCTTGCAGTGTGATTTTTTTCTTTTCTTTCCTTTTCCCGCACAGGCGAAGATGTTCGTGTTTGTCCTCAATCAATACCAACAAATGCTTTCTGCTGATCTGCTTGCTTCGGAATGACGGGCTGCCTACTTGAGAAACGACTTCCTGGCGTTGTCCTACTGGCACTTCAACAGTCATTGTTCTGTCAAATGAAGATATAATACATGGAAAAAGTTACGCCCTGCTTGTTGTTCATAGATGACTGAACTCACCCTACCATTCACAATGCGAAACGCCACATATATTACGTGAATCGCTTGGGCAGTACAACCACTTTAGGATGTTAATCTATCCCCGCACTGGGTGGAAACATCCCACAGAATCTCATGTGTGCTGTTTCTGAGTTGCTTAGCTAGTTACGCATGAGCTGAGCTTTCGCTAGAAATAATTTACGAACACAAGAGCAAGAGAAACGCCAAGTCCATCTACAACCGAGTTATGCTTTTGTTTAGAAGTCCGATAATCTTTGTTTGATGTCTTCCTGCTCGAATTTCGCCAGATATGAAGGACTTTGGTTCATACTGCGATCCCTCAAAGTAGAGCTTTCACAATTCTGTGCAGCACCCGGTGACCAAGTTTAACATATCGATCCAACTGCTGTTTAGCCAATAAACGGTGTCCACATATGTGACCCGGATAGTTTGCAGTACAAATGGTCAAAGAACAATATTTTATTGGATCACCTCTCATCTGTAGGTTCAGTTGAAGCCATGTACTGAAGATATTGTAGAAGCTGAAACCGCTAGTGATTTGAGCTCCCGTGGTGTCACCACCTAGCATAGTTGTACCCTACAAAATCCAGTCCATCAAAAGAAATAGAGTTGCGATATGAGTTAAGGTTAGTCCTAACGGTTATATCTTTCCCGCGGGACCTCAGAATCTATCGACCTCTCAGAGGGTCTCTTCAGTTTTACAGCCATGTGCGAAAAGTTCATAACCTGATTGTGAGGACCAAACTTTCGATACATTCAACTCGAAAACTATTGCGAACAGCGTTATCAAAACTTCCCGATCAATTGTACAGATTCATCAGCCAAATATCATGCATCAATGACTTGAAATTACGCACCTCAATGCATCTGGGTCTCGCAACCCATTGAGTAGCAGTGTATTACAAACTCTTATGCTCAGGATTGCAGATTAAAAATAATGCCATTGGTTTAATTAGGCTCCTACCTGAGTGGTGTTGTTTTGCCAC
>SJOL01005274.1:0-11989 GCA_004794785.1 Opisthorchis felineus
AAACTAACTCCAACGCCTCTTTCTCAGTTTAGGCATAGTGTTTTTTCGCAGTAGTTCCGGGCTAGCGACCTGGGCGCATGCATGATCGCCTTCTCATTTCTCTCCGGGATTTCATGAGGAATGATAGCACTAACAACATGAGCGGAGGCATCAGCTGCCACAACAATCGGCAGCTTGGGATCGTAGTGCGACATTAGCAGTTCGAAGCTGAACATGGACTTGAGCTGGCAGGAAGCAGCTTCACGTTCTTCTGACCAAACCCAGGGTACGTCCTTTTTCAGAAGGCAATTGAGCGGCGGCAGGACACTGCGCAATGCAGGCATAAGTGTCGAATAGTAGCTGATGAGACCCAAGGAGCGAAGCTTAGTAACATCCTTGGGAGCCGGCATCCATTGAATTGCTCGTATGTTCTCGGGATCAGTGTATCAAACGAATGCATCAAAGATGAACCCAATATACTTAACGGCTGTCATGAACAACAGACACCTTTCAGGACGGAGGCGAAAGCCGTTGCCCTCGATGCGTTGAAGCACCATATCGATTCGCGTGCGCAGTTCATCGGGAGAGCCGGCGACAATCAGCACAACGCCCAGGTATGCGGCCACGCCTGGAATGCCAGGGAGGATAGTGTCCGCCAACTGCTGAAAGATCGCAGGGGCCGTCTTAAACCCAAATGGTAGGCAGTTGTATACTACACACCCTTGTATGTGTTGATGGTCAGCAGGGATCGGCAGTCCGGTGCTACTTCGATCTGCGAGTATGCATCAGCCGGGTCAAGTTTGGCGAAACAGCTGCCGCCCTTCATAATGGTGGATAAATTATCGGGCACCGGTAGTGGGTAGTGGTGCTGTTCAAGAGCCGCGTTGGGGCCTGTTGAAGTTCACCACAATTGCGGACTGACCTATTTGGCCCATTCGGAGTGCAATACTGGAGAGAGGACGTCTTGCTCAAGGCGCTGGAGTTGTGCGCCAGCCTGTGGCAAGGAGGCGTACGGCACTGGTCTCTTGGGGCGAAAAATCGGGGTAGCATCCGGTCGAAGCCGAATGGTTGCTTGCGTGGTGGAACAGTAACCGATGCCAGGCTCGAAAGCCTTAGCGAAGCGCCGAATGATATCGCCGGACTAGTCTAAAGCGGCAACCAGAAATGACCTCATTGCGGACGGAAATGATTAAGATGTCTGCCAAAGCAAGACGGTTGAACTAGTCAAGACCGAGGAGATTCAATCCGACAGTGATTACGTGACACGACCCAGTGAATGTCCTTCCCTTGAATGAGACGCCGCATTGCAATTCCTCGGAAGGCTGAAACTCACCACCACAGGCACTGATGGCAGTCCTTGAGGTCACCCGAGCATGTGCCAAAGCTTCTTCGATATAATAGTGATGCCCGAAGCAGTGTACAACTGCAGTCGGACCGGACGGCCATTAACCAGGACGGTGGGGAATTTTCGGTGAGATGGCGCACCGACTTGAAACGTTACCAGCACACTCAAGGCGGAGCCCATCGGCTTGGAATTTGGGAGGCGTGATTTCTGCTTGGAGGCACCGTAGAATGTGCTGGATGAGCGTGCTCGACAGCATCCGTCTTTGTGATTCACGGTCTTGGTTTGTCGGCACCGGTGCTATTTGTAGAGGCACAGTCTGACGAATTGCCAAGCCCCGCAGTGCCAGCACGTAGATGAGGGCTCTTCTTTTGGACATGCTGCTGGCTGGATTGGGTGGTGCTAGAAGGCGACGGACCAGAGGACGGCGTTCCAGAGATGGGAGAACCTGAGGATTTGGGAGCCTGGCGAACGGCATGATTTTCGAGACCACCTTGACTCCTAGATTGGACCAAAGTGGTGTCATGCTGTAGACTGGTCAACCGTTGATACACGTCAGCAATTGTGTTCAGTTTCGGCAAGGGATCTCGCTCATGACGGTTGAGCAGACGCGTTCCTGCGTCTGCGAATTTAGGGGACTAGAAGCTGCATATTAAAATGAGGGATTTGAATTGGTCAGCTGCGAGCAACTTCAATTGAAAACGTTCGCATTCACGATTAGCAATGTCAACGTGTCCCAACGAGCCGTCCGACCAGCTTTAAATAGCGGTACCGCATATTGAACAGCGATCTTGCCCCAAAAGTCTGCATCATAGCGTGCACTTACCGTCGAAGGACCTATCGCGTAGATTTTGCGGTAGAATTAAATTGTTCAGCTCTGTGGGACCAAGTTCACGTAGCAAAAGCCGGACTTTCCATGCATTTTCCTGCACAGCGAGATCATCACGGAATAGCGTCTGGGTAATAGTTAAACTCCGCCATGCCATTCGCAATTCTGTCAACCTGCTGGTCAGTTACCGGATTGGACGTAGCACTAGTAGCCGTAATCCTCAAATTCGTAAGCATTTCGATGAGCTTAAGCGCTTGCTTGAGCAGTGCCTCTACTTTTGCGGGATTTATAGCGAGTAGACCGAAACACCTCGTTGTCAAAGTGTTATGTATCTGGACAGGCACAATCAACGACTATACGCGACTTGAGGACGAGCGCACAAATCCCCAGCTTTGACGCAAGCCCCACCATACCTGGCGCAGAGAAAAGAAAACAGACCTTCGGAGGAGAGCTTTTACTGCCTAAACCAAAAGCAAAGCCAACAGGAAAGGAGCGTGGTCCCTTTGGAAAGCGCGGGGAATCTGGAAATTCACTTTTCATGAGCAACTCGAAAAGTAAATGGGATCTGGGGGATACCGACATCTCAACAAATTTGACCAAATTAATCGAGTACAAAACGACAAAATACTTACACACAAGACCTCCAGTCAGTCTGGTTAAACCGAGGGATCTTTTCCATTTATTTCTCGCCAGCTCGGAATTAGAGCGAATCTCGGAGCCAACGTAAGCGTGGGTGTTTGTTATATACTCTTCGACATCGCTGGCATCCTGCACCAGCCACATGTCCACATTTGCTGAATCAGTTATCGTGACACAGACATACCAACGCAGTAAGCACGTGTACGCGCTCGAGTGAGGTGTCCGTGCAGAACGTTCTGCACCAACNCTAACGCCGCAATCCACGCGATTTTTCATCCACTACTTCGAAGTGAACCTGTTTTGTTATTATTGAATAAGCCTTACCCTGTCACTAGTGTCTTGGCTCTGGGGGTCACAAACAGTTACCCAGTTGGCACGCGTACGCGCTCGGGTGATGAGTCCGTGCAGAACGTTCTGCACCGAGGGCTTCTAAGCCGAGGGAGATAGACACATTTATGGGGCATCAAAGCTTCTTTATTTGTCTCATAGTATTGAATAAACACAATGCCCGCGTTTCTGGGTCTCTACGGAATGTAAACCGTCGACCGTTTCGTTTTAGTATGCCATGTCATTAGTGGCGGGAAGCTCTGCATTCTGATTGTCTTCCGTGTACCTGAGAGTGAGTTTTTTGTACTTTAATGTGTTTTTCTTGTGCTATGTTTACGTGCACAAAAATTGTCAACGAGATTTTTTCTTTTCAAGTAACCTTCAACGCCCCAAAATTCGTTCGTATCGCGCATAGAGGCTCGTTGAGAACAACAGTAGCAATAATAATGTTTGTTTCCAACTGGTGGGTGGCATGCGTCAGACATTATTATTATTATGTCACAGTCAGAATTGAGCATGACAGTTGGAATTTGTGGGTACTGTGGATTGCGTGTAGAACGGACGGTGTTACAAACAGTGGGCATTATCCGATGTAGATGCGGTCACTCCCAAACCGGTACGAGCAGGGAAGCACATTCACTACTGCTTTTTTGGAGAGGGAATATCCAGCTGAAGCAAGATTGGATCGTTAGCATTTGCAGGTGACGAGCAAGAAAAAAACAAGGGAGGGCAAAACAAGAAGCGTCGTGCCTGCCACATGACAAAAAAGTGCAAATTGCGGAAGATGAGGATACAGAACGACGGATCTGGAGAAGCAGCAGAATTGGTGTAATCCAGCCGGTAGTGACCTAGAATCTAAAACAACCGCTGAGGCTTCGTGGCCTTGAACTGTTGGGCTTATGGCCAGGGTCACGAAAAGCGTAAGTGGGGATGATGAAGTAGAGAGATTAACAATGTGGACAAATGGTAGCAGGAATCTCAGAATGATGGTGTACAGTGAAACTGTGGAGACTCGCTGGTGTCGCTGTTGTAGTGCAGTCGGGTGTAAAAGTTACTTGGAAGGGTGTGTTGGTGACAACACAAGCCGGAACGCGAACTGTACAGAAGATTATTGATTTTTTGGGGAGCACAGACTTAAAGTCCACCGAAATGGTTAAATTCGAAAGAAAGGTTCAGCAGATTAGACTGAACGCGTCCTGGAGGCGGCTGGGGCCAGATTAAGAGTTCGTTCGCATTCGCAGCTAAGGGAACGAGTGGGCGAGGGGTTACGGTCAGTAGTAGGAAGGGAATAGTTACGGGTGTGCTATCAAACTTGGTATGGCAGTGCCTTGCCATCACTGGCCTGAAATACTTCGGTTTTTGGGCAGCCCCGTAACGGACGTCCTATTTGAGGTGATTGGGCTGGGATGTGCAATTCTGTGTTCAACGGGAGTTTTGGGTTGGCAAATGGAATCCGCAGTGGTAGAACGGTGCCGGTGTAAGATCGGAGGTTTTTGGTCCGGTTGGGGATCCCTGGGGATGTAAGTCACAGGCCAGGTGGAGCCAAACAGCCAAACAGGGCGTCCAAACCAGGTATCGTCGAAGGTTGTAGCTTAGGAATACGAGTGAATGGAATGAGATCAGTAAGGCCTGGTGAGTTTGAGGAGACATTAGAGAGGATAATGTGCAATAATACAGAGAAAAACTTAACGTTTACCACAATTAGGGTTTTGACAACAAGTGATTAAGTGAGACAGGATGGAGGTGGGTTTGTACTTTGTAGACTAGCGATCAAGCACGGGTTGAGTTTGCTAGTATATGATATTATGGTACAAGAGATCTAAAGCAAACCGTTATAAGCACGTAGATAGGCGTTGTGGTTAGGGAACTCAAACGTATAAGGACTGACGGGGGTGGACTTCCGAGATGATGAACTAGTTTATCTGGAATTTGTTACCTGAGTTGGACAGTACCACTCTCTAGGAGAAAAGTGGATGTAAGAGAAATGGTCACCAGTCCCCGGAGCACTGCTATCAGATTCAATTATCAAGTGGTGCATGACTAAAAAAGCCTTTAGGAGCTAGTCTCGTATGCTAGTAGCGGAGGGCTAGGAATCTCATTGTATATATTTCTCATAATGTGTCCACTCCTGGGAGCAGTAGGTAGGTGCGTGTGCTTTGTTTAACTGACGAGGTGTGCTTTGGTGCGGTGCAACCCCAATTTTGACGAAAGCAGCTACAGCTCTGCACGTCGATGTAAACCGTGGGCATCGCAGAGTATCTGCAGGCTATCACATCTGTTTTTTCAACGAATTTTTTGGCAGATGAAAGGTCATTTTTTTCACCGTTTGTAGTGTACAGGGTTGCCAGTTAAATGACACAACCGGGACGAGTCCAGCCCAGCAGCAACAAACGGAAAGCAACAGTGCTCGGTTATGGATTTCCTGAATTAAAGACCATGCTCAGAACCACCGGCGATGGGCGAAGCACCCGAGCCACTGGAGGGGTGGCGGGCATACGAACGCATAGGGCAACGCAACAGGGCGACCCTCCCTGCAGGGCGCAACGACCAACACACGAGGCTTTCATCCCTCGTGCATGCTACCAGATCTGCAAGGTGGCATGCCACCAAGCAGTCATAATTGCTGCTTGTGCGTCAATAAAGAACTCCATCTACCGGATATTTTACCTGGTCAGGGGAAAGTCAGGCCAGTAAAGCAGCTCAGCCATTTCGACAGGCAAACACCAAACAGCCGATGGGAAAGGCAGGCCGCAAAGGGGGAAAATGAGGCGGCAGCTACCACTGGACCAATGGAAACAGAAGGAAATGCCCGGAGCTTGCGAACCATGGCTAAACTATGACGCAGTGTGAGCTATCAAGCCAAGCAGAGGCGTACCGCAATGTTATGTGTGCGTGTGCCTAATGGGTTGTGTGGAGTATAATGCGTTCTCAGGTATGAGGAACTCTGACTTTTATCCGGTTTATATTGGTTAGGGCTGGGTAAGATGAAGCACCACTCACTGAACAGAGCAGATAATGTAATTCAGCGCGAGGATCTAGCCGGAAGGAACCTGGTATAAGTTGCCTCGGGAAGAAGCCGGCCAGTAATTGAGCATACTCTGATCAAGAAAGCACTGCGGGTAACTGTTGCTTCAAGCATGCCAATAAGGTAGCAAGTTATAATAAGGAGATGATTTCACGTTTTTAAATTATTTTTAAATTATTTCTTCTTTTTTCGTCCACTAACTGTACTTTCGTTAAACTCAGAGGTGATTTGGACCCGATTCATAAACGAAATCAGGGGGTAGTTGGGTGTTAAGTAGGGCGGATGCAACTTTACACGTTAGAAAGTTATGTGCAGACTGCGAAAACTTATGCTGCTGTGTGATAGTTCGAAGCCGATCGGGAGGACTGTTCCAGATGCGGGTGTAATAAACGAGGAAGAACAGAGGGTGTAGGTTTGTACGCGCTGGAGGACACATTAAGGGGTTGCTGGATTTACGAAATTTATAGCGAGCATATGACTTTACGGATGGCCTATCCTCTGCTATAAGAGCACTTCGGCACAACAGACGGTGTAGGATAGTTATAGGTAGCCTAAACCGTCTGAAACATAATGGCTCAATGCCCAAGATTATGCAGCAACGGCGGTAAAACAGAGGGCTAGACAGTGGGAGTAACTTTTCAGTGAATGAGTTTTAGACGTTCCCAAGTGCTAGTCCGCAATTTTGGGTATGAAAAGAAGAGAAAGGAGAACAGGATTCCACAGCTGGTCACACGCCTAGCTTGAAAGTCGTGTCTAGAAGATGAAAGGAGCGTAATATCAGAAAGCAGAGCCTACGTGCTCGGGAAACCTGGAACTGGGCTTTGTGAGAAAAGCTAAAGGTACGAGAGTATCCGAGACTGAGTTCTCTGGTTTCTATGAAATAAGTAAAAGGGTTACCATCGAAATTGTACACCACAAATCATTTGGTGCCTCCGCACCAGTTCCAACCAGTACACGGGAGGATATCGTGGGGCCCATGTGTAAGGAATGTGGCAAGTGCTGCAAAGCGAAAGCTGGCTTCGTAGCTCACCATCGAGTTCACAACAATGAAAGTGTTGGCACGAACATGGTCGCCCAATTGGCCTGTGCTGATTGTTCCCGCCTTCTTCCAACGAAGATTGGCCTGAGTCAACATCGCCGGTACATACACCCCACCCAGCATAGTGCAGATAAGCTTGGCCGAGTGAAGTATTCCGGGGCCCGTTGGTCCCAACAAGAGTCGCAATCGCTCTTGCGCCTGGCTAACAATTTATATCCGTCTTGTGGCACGCAAACCGCGCTGTTCGCGAGATTGGAGCAGTATTTTCCTGGTCGATCGGCTATCAGCACCAAAACCAGGTTACGGGTGCTTAACTGGCAAGCACAACAGGACGAATCATCGTCTGGTGGCCCTGACCAGACTATCGGTTAAATAACAGCCTACTCGTCAGAAGCTGATGACTATAGCGTCTGGTTTAAACAAACCGTGGATTGCACCGTGTCACTCTTGGAATCCTGTGCTGACAGTTCGCTTGCTAGTGTTGATCTCCTGGCATTTGCCCGAGGGTTGCAGTCTGGCATCATGACACCGGAGCAAGTCCTGTCGCTTCTGAACCTCCACGCCTTCAAGACATTTCCACACACCTGGAAAACTGTATCCCGACGCCGTCGTCAGTTAGCCCACCAGATGTCCGTCAACCGAAAGCAAATCCGCCGAGCCAACTACGCCGCCATACAGACACTATACCACCAAAGACGAAAAGATGCAGCATCTGCTGTGCTCTTTGGTTTATGGAAGGATCTATCTATCTATACAAAGGTAACTGCGGCCTACCTCTGAACGCCGAGCAGTATTGGTAACAGGTGCTCTCAGCTCCAAAACGCGTGGATAGCCGGCCAAGTCGCGTAGTAGTAGCATCCGATTGGAGCTTGATGGAGCCAATTACAGGAGAGGAGGTCGATCGTTCGATCCGTTTAATAAGCAATTCGTCCCCAGGCCTGGACAAGCTCACGCCCAGGATGCTCCGCCGGTTCAGTGCTAACGCGCTCGCTGGGTATTTCAACTAACTTTTATTATCTGGGGGTTGTCCCCCACATCTTTTTCGTGCCCGTATTACTCTAGTTCCGAAGGTCCCAAATCCGACTTCACCGGATCAACTGAGACCGATCTCCGATCCTATCCGATCCATTCTTGTCCGATGCTTTCATAAGTGCTTGCTGATCGAAATTGAAATTGTCCTCACTCCAGTTTGCATTTCTACATCGAGACGGTTGTTTGAAAGCTACATCGCTGTTACAAGCCCAGCTTCTTCACTCTTCAGCGACTGCTTCTAACCTCAGCTTGGCGCTTGTTGATATCTCGAAAGCGTTTGATTCGGTTTTGCATGACACAATCGTCAGATATGCCAAGGCGTTTGGAGCACCGTCACCTCTAGTTCGATACATCGCACAGTCCTATGAGAATGCTGTAGCAGTTTTCCCCAATTCCGAGGTCCGCTGCCACAGAGGTGTGAGGCATGGAGATCCACTCTCCTCGTTATTGTTCATCATGGCATTGGATGAGGTTCTTGGATTGTCGATGCCGCAACTGGGATATCAGTTCCACGACACCCTAGTAGATGGTTTTGCCTTCGCTGACTACTGGGTCGTGTGTGCAGGAAGTCAGGCTTGCCTTAAAGAGAAGCTTGAAGCTGCTGCGGTTGAGTTGGGAAGAGCTGGTATGAAGATAAACGCCCGAAAGATGAAAGCGATGGTGATCTGTAGGGACAAGAAACATCGGAAGACAGCAGTCTCAGTCAAACCATTTTGCTTCGCCGAAGAACTCATCACTTCTCTGGGTCCGACAGACACCGTAACACATTTGAGCATCCCCTTTACTTTCCAGGGGAAAGGGGTCTTCAACCACCGACAGCATCTGCCCGAACTGCTCGATGAAGTAACGCGTGCCCCGTTGAAGCCGCATCAAAGAATGGAGATCAGGAGGAACTACCTGATACCGAGGCTGACATATTCGCTCGTGCTCGTCCAAGTCCACCGAAACACGCTCAAAAGGTTGGACAACTACATCAGGCAATCTATTCGTGGCTGGCTACGTCTACCGAAGGACACCCCGATCAGCTACATCCACGCCGGTAAACAACATGGGGGACTTGGTATCCCAAGTCTGAGTGCAACAATCCCGATGCAGCGGAGAGCGCGTATGGAAAAGCTCTTTTCTACCCAGTGCCGAGTACTACGCAATGTAGTCAACGATTCCGCATTTGGCAAGATTGTTCGGGATCTCAGCCTTCCGATCCGAGTCCATGGTGCATGCGTAAACACCAAGGAAGAGCTGGTGGCTGCTTGGGGTGATAGTCTGCACAACAGCGTTGACGGTCGCGGTTTACGAGAGTTGGTCGCTTCACCCCTTTCGAATCGATGGCTTGTATTTCCAGAACGAGTGTTTCCTCGGATATTTATCCGCGGTATCCAGCTCCGATGCAACCTGCTCAGGACGAGAGTTAGAAGCGCTCGGCATGGTCATGGTGGCCAGACGATCTTATGTCGTGGAAACTGTGGCCAACCGGAGAGTTTGGTGCATATTTTGCATTCCTGCTGGATCACGCATGGTGCCAGATGTGCTCGTCATAATCGGGTTGCAAGGGAACTCGCAAAGCGTCTCCGTCGCCTGGGATACACCGTCTTCGAGGAGTTGAGAGCACCTACTTCGACGTTCTTCATCAAGCCTGACCTAATCGCTGTTCGAGAGTGCCGAGCAACTGTGATAGACGTCAGCATGGTCTCGGATGGGCGCGGCGTGACTGTGTGGAATGAGAAGAAGCAGAAGTATGGTGCTGATGAATATTCCCTCTCCATAATCTCAGCCCTACGTGCAATTGGTTGTGATGTCGAATTTTTGGTCCACCAACTGATCTCATCTCATCTCAACTGAACTCATCTCTTATCGAGGGGTCTGCTTTCCTCAATCTGCCAAGGCTGTTATTGGAATGGGACTTCCTAAGGTCACAGTCAGTGACTTGTGTTTGCTTGCCATTGCGGGTTCCATGTGTACTTACGACACTTTTATACGTGGCACATGGCGTTGAGTGCACATCCCTGCCGTTGAATCTCACAACAGACCCAGTATGACGGACAGTTTGTGCCTGATGTGCGAGTCTTGACTGTGCTAGCGCTTACCGCGCTTTGGAGAGCATTCAGCATTGTTTGTCCTTTCTTCGGTTGTTGATTTTTACACGCGTGTTTCCTTACCAAAACACTTACATACGTTGGGATTCATCTTATTTGACTGGAACTGTGGGTGGCATGACTTTGAAAGAGACGTTTTTCCTTTTCTCTCATATTCTCCTGTGACCCCTTCACATTCATCGCTGGCATTTACTTTTTGTCTGTGAACATGCTCTTCAAAAATAAACGATGGTTTGTGAACGCATCAGCTGGGACGGATCAGCGGCAGAAAGTTAGATGGGACTTGAAAGAAGAGAGGCGAGTCAGAGAGTCTAAGTCTTGTTGGATCTGGCGAAAGGCAAAAGTTTTAGCAAAGGGAGGAAATGAGCAAGCGATTTTTTATCGTCCTCAAAAAGGAAGGGTTTACCATGGGACACGGCTCCGATGACGTCGTTGGTGTACAGCAGGATGAGGATGGAGCATAGCACGCTCCGTTGAACGACTCCACTGGTGACTGACAGTGGGATGATTGTTTGTCACCATTTTGTGCTATCTATGCCGTATCAGATAGGTGGGAGGTGAACCACCGAAATAAGGATCCAGTAATGCCAACAGAACTACGTTTCTTCAGTGGGGATGCATGAGGATCCTGGTCAAAAGCTTCTTGGATATCCAAATAGACAGTTACACTGCAGCGCCCGGCATCGTAGGCTGCTGTAAAGGTATCAAAAAACGGAATCTGAAAGACATTAACGGGTCTCTGAGACAGGAATCCGTACTGTCGGTCATCTATGGCATTTGTAGCTAGGAGGAACCTGGTTAACGGGCCTTCGATCAGACGTTAAGGGGTTCGCATCAAAGGAGGGGATCGATGAATCCCTCTATAGTTGGAAGTAATTTACCTAGCTCCGGATTTGAAATGGGGGTGGACAACAGATTGTTTCCATTAGTAAAAGACGATTCCAGAGTATATTAAGTGATTAAAAAGATTTAAGGCAAAGATTTTGACATCCTGATCGCCATGTCTCAGAACACGGGGTGGTATGCCGTCGCTCTCCGGCGCGATGGAATCCTTGAGGGCTTGAAGAAGGGCTGATACATCAGCAAGAGAGTTCGTTACGTTGCTGAGACGCGCGGTTACCCTGTTGTAGAGATGCAAAATGTGCGGCATTGATTGTGGGTTCGAAGTTGGGAGAAAAGGGCAAGTAGCAGCTGGCAAAGTAAGCGTTCATATGGTCGGTTATATTGACAGGATGGGTGACTGTCCAGGGGATATACTGTGCTGCGCTTTGCGATGCCGTTCACCGCCGGTGGTTTCACCAACCTCTGTCATCAGTACTTTGGGACTAGAAGGCCAATCGCCACTGCAGTCCCTGAAAAACACTTCCGTTACTCCAGATAACACAACTATTCGCCTCAAGAGAAAAGCCCACTCCATGTCACTTGAGGGATCAATCCGCATGTTCTGCCTACACGTATATTGCCTGTCAACAGTATCTATTTGTGACCATCCACAGTTGCGTAGAAATATCTCAACAGCTGTCCGTCGGATGGCGCAAAGACCGAACCTACCTTTATCCGTTTTAGCCGTTGTGTTGGACTGACTGAGACATTTATTCCATTCTTTTCGAAGGATCGACGGAATGTTATGAAGACTCCTCGCCAATGCATGAATGTTGATGGAATTGGAGCCTACAACAACTCG
>SJOL01005275.1:0-64120 GCA_004794785.1 Opisthorchis felineus
TCTCTGTCTCAGTCCCATTTTAATCCTTCTTTGATCCCCAACTGTTTGGTCGAACTGAACTTCACCTACCTGGTCACCGCCCTTTTCCACCACATGTTTACTTGAGTGAATTCAAATGACGGAGGACCCTCGTAGCAATCCGCGCGTAGCCGTTATTCTGTGACCTCCCTGCTTCTACCCTCTGCTAGTGTGCTCACTTATCCTATTGTAAGGCCGATGGAGAGAACTTGCTGTTAAATCGTGCCCCCGGACAACTCCAGGTTTATTCTGGTGGTAGCCACATATCTTCCAATTCACCCGTAAAATTGAGATAAAAGAGTGAATGTGTTCAAACTATTTAGGCGGTTTATATTTTTAGGCCCATCTATCAGTCGTACGGCCGAGTTCGGAACTGGTTTCCTACGTTAAATTTCTCCGTTTTTAGGGAAAGAACCTTCGGTTGTAGACTATAAAAAGTAGCGTTTATTCGCTTCTGATGTTTTTCACCCGGAAGCGACACTAATGCAGCCTTCGGTAGCAGCTACTCCAAACGCAGCATCGGCTTGACTCTACCTGGGTTGATCACCTTGGTGTACCGAATTCCAGTCGACACAGGAATGCGTATCCTCTGTCCACTCACCGTAACCACACAGAGACGCAAATTGCAATTAGTCTATACTACTTACAATTTTCGCGACGCTGGCCACAAAACTCAGCTATCAAATAACGCTCACGGTTTGCATTATCAGTTTAAATCAACCGAGTTCACCACCGAAATATCTGTATTTTCTGCCTCATTGTTCTGTTTTTTCCACAATTAATAATAACTCAACATTCGATGTTCACGCGACCCTGGTTTCGTTTCCCTCTGTGTGCAGTTCCCCGCCACGATCAAGCCGTAACAACCCGATTATGTCCCACTTTGTAGGGTCCTACAACACGGAGTATAAACCAGTCATTAAAAATAGTGCCAAATTTAGGGCTTGGAGAGGAGCTGTGTGCGCTGATGAAAGCATGGTGTCACTTTACGGTGCCGTGACATTGCATTTTGAAAAGTGGGAGGGGAAACAGGGAGGCATGTGTTGGATACATGAGGACAGGACCGAAGAAGCTGGGGAGAACACGGAGCACCACTTCTATCGGGGGGTGGAAAATCTAACCAGAAAGTGGAGAACACGGTTGACTGGACGACTGTTTAAAGAAGGTACCAGGGAGCGGTCATCAGCTGTTCAAGGGGGCCTCCAACGTAAGTGAGGCTGCGCTAAGCACAAGAGGTTTTTTAAGGATGACTGGCAAGAGACGTTTAGTGCGCAGGATATGAGGCACCCATAAGGGCAACTCATTTGAAGAAGATGACCACGTCAATGTCCCTCCGGTCACGGAGCGACTGTAGAGTGGCATGGGGCCTGGGGGCATATAGCAGAAATGAAGAGATGAGTATTTTACCGGCCGACTTGACCGAGACTAAAGATAGAATGCTAAAAGCTGGAGAAAGTTTGGATTGCTGAGTTGGGCATCTCGTAGGTAGTAGTCCAGCAGATTGGCCTATGGTGGAGGACTGGCCCCAAGTGGAGCATCAACAAAACCCAAAGGGATATCGCCAGAATCCATATTAAAAGAAGGATAACTAATCATGGATCCCTTGATCCTTGGGCTTTAAGTATCAAACGGAGGGAGCGTCCTAAGCGCTGTATGGATCCTAGAGTGCAGTAATACGACGGTGACGGAACATCCATTTTTCTCAGTTACTGGGTCGCCAAGTCAGAATTGCATTTCTTTCGCTATTCTTATTGAAACACAGAAATGTGCACTCGGTTGGTCGCTCTTACTTGAAGGGTATTAGGCGTCCTAGACTCAAATTCTTCGTAGACAATTTTTTCTCCATGCTATCAGATATCAGCAGCTGGTATCATTGTCGTCGTGTTTTCCCCACTGTTATCGCTGTTGCCACTCTATTCAAGCGGAACCAGCGAGTTAGGGGGCCACTGATAGTTTTACTTAGCTGTTGCAAAATGCGGAGTTTGCACATTGTTCGGCTTTATTGCGATCACAAGGTCCAAAAATGCCAGGCATGTTTCCGAAGTTCCGCGCGTTTTGTTCACTGTTCGAGCGATATTAAAATCCCATGGTAGATTCAAAAGAGAATTTCCCAATTCGGATTCCCCGGCTTGGTCGTCGGTGCCGAACTCCCCAGGATAATAGGAGTGTTTGTCCACGCCAACAAGTGGACTCTGATGAGGCGTACACACAATTGTACAGCGATTTGTTCGATAAGCGTTGGTCACTGTAATTGCAAAGAAGTAAACAGCCGTATAAAAAATCGATAGAACTCTAGGCAATTAGGAGGATACCTGAACCCGGAGAACAATGATGTAGCGTTGAG
Organism: Opisthorchis felineus; assembly: GCA_004794785.1. Lineage (NCBI taxonomy): Eukaryota > Metazoa > Platyhelminthes > Trematoda > Opisthorchiida > Opisthorchiidae > Opisthorchis > Opisthorchis felineus. The sequence goes on from SJOL01005275.1 coordinate 2,363, forward strand.
ACCAAGACAAAAGGTATGACAGTGGCGTAGTAAGTAATTCTGATGGGGAATAAACCAGACACCAGAGCGATCCGTGAAGTACACCAGAACAAAAGTGGTTAGTTTTACCTGAAGTGATAACGGTTGGACAAGCCGGGCTTCCTTGTTTGTTTGCTGAGTTACCTACCACTATCGATGGCAAATGGAAATTAGCGAAGCAAACCTAGCTTTTCACGTAGCATGTCCATACCAAAATCGAGTGCTGCGACAGCGAATAGACTAGCCGCTTTTGCAAAAAGCCGGTAATTCGAAAACCGAGAGGCAGTCTTGGGGAAAATAATTTGTTTGGTTAGTGGAACGGGCCAAATGCTCACCGGGTGACATGAAACCTGGGGTCGGGATATATGTTCGGAAAACTGGGAGCATTTGCAGTCAAAGAGCGGTAAAAGAACACCGTTCTACGCACAGGTGTTGTGTCTTGGCAGTATTCGTTTATAGTCGAGTGATAGTCAATAAATATTCATGGAATTTCAAGAATACGCACGAGAATTTTTGGTTTTACAAAACTATGTGCACATGAGACGTTTACTTATCTATCCAACAGCTTGTAACTGCTTAATCGATGCTTGCTAATAAGTGACCTCTCGGCAAAGGGCTCTCCTCCTTTCGTTAGTGGGGTGAAAAGGGTGCCCCTGAGTCCGCTGATGGTGCGGCATGGTTGGCAAGAGAGGGCAGACGCCGAAAGTGGTCAAGTTAGACTGGCTCTCGAGATGGGGTGAAGACATAACGAATATCACATATCCCAGTACATCAGGGGATGTGGACTACTGTTCGCCGCCGTTAGTACAACACCGGCGGATCTTAAATCGGTGTATGAGTAGAGCTGGAGGTAAGGATAAAGATGACATTGCAAACTTTGTTTTATACAGAAGGCAAGATCCGACAGTGACCTACATGGTGCTATTCCCAAGTTAGTTCCTTGTTATCCACCTGGGAGTTATGGCGGGCCTTGGGGTTTATTACGGGGGCAGGGGCAAATGTGCCTGTCAACCTAAACTTAACTGTGAAATGGTGACCAAACCAAGTTCAAAACTAGATGGCACAGGGCGCTAGCCCAGCGCATAAAATGGGGATGAGGTGGTAGGCCAAACTTTCCTTGAGCTCAAACAAGCCTTTGAGCCCTTATGGGATTTGTGAGTGTACCCCAAGAACAATCTTTTACAGCTGTTATAGGCAAATCAATATCAGTTATCCAGTGTCTGCCTGAGCGCTAGAATGTTTCAGCCGTCCGCTGGGAGCGAGGAAGAATAACCGCAACTCTGCTTGCAATGACACGTCGGATTTAACCCACGGCTATGCCGTACATTCATCCAATTGGTTATGTAGGCAATGATATTCTTGGATATAACCCACCCGCAGAGGTCTCTTGCCCTAGCTACCACGGTGTGACGACCAGCATGTTGTCCCCGAAAGAGCCGATCATTTTCTTTTTGACCTCAGGACAAGCTTTTTTCAAGACAGCCTTCAATTTCCTGCTGTTTCGGCCCTTGGGGTCTAGGATGGAATGGCGGAGACGGTCGAGCTCTGAACCCACGCTCCAGAAATCCATAAGTTATTGTTATCTTACGTGGGCTTTTGATTTTATTTCACTTATGCCCACTCCATACCCCGTAAATACCTTTGTGTGCTCTGAACGAAAACCTGTCAACGTCAATTTTTGAACGTCCGCTGCTCAGGTCCAGATGGCCTCTGGATGCACGGATTGATACTGTAGTCGTCTGGCTACCCAAAAAGCTACTGTACCAGGAGTGTGTGGCAAAGAAATAAAAGTAATAACACTCGATTGCATGTACAATAATAAAGAGGGTTAAATGGAACAGATTCACCAAGAATTGTTCTCTTTAAAATAGCTCGTCGTTGGCCCAGGTCTGTGAATAAATAATAATCCGATCGTGGATGTCCAAGGGTCTTCTTTTGAACAGCTCTCACGTATAACAAACTCCGAAGATAGTCTGAAATGTTTTGATACCGGAATTAGCACATGAAGCTAGCGAATAATCGCTGTAAGCGCGAGCGAAATCAGAAGAGAAAGTCGGAGCACGTGACCACGCCTGTCTTGTATGTAAATTGTACAAATGAAAGTTTTTGTGGTTTTACGTATTCAAACAAAAAACGTTAGTGTAATTGACGAAATACGTAGTGTTATAATGAAAGCAAATGGAAGATACAGAACACCACAATACACAGGATCGAGGCTTTTGCCCAATTTTCCCTGGTCGGTTTTGTCCTTGCCGTTCAGCGGCTGCCGTTCACCTGAAGGGCGCAAGCGAAAAAAGGGTGTGGCATGGTTCTTTAAGTTCTCAGCGCGGGGCAGTAAGCTTGCCAGCGCGAGTGCTTACATAAAAAAGCGTCTAATAGGGCGTTGAACTGGGTACCAGATGCAGCGTGGACAACCGTCGGAGGAAGGTTATTCCACGCAGCAACTACCCTAAATGATAAAAAATTTTGCCCAATAAAACTGTGCCCTCTAAGCTTGAAAATCTCCCTGCCATGCCCTTGCCGTGTGTTACTTGGACCAATGGTGAGAAACCTGTTGGCCAGACCTTGTTCAAAAAGGCCATAAGCAAGTATTAGGTTTCCTCGGAAGCGACGATACTCCAGGGGGAGGTCAAGCATCACTAGACGCGTTGCATAGTACACGAGTTTATGCCGGCAATCCTTTTCGTAGCAACTAGTTGTACACGCTTAGTGCGGGTTACGTCCTTAGTGCGTCTTGAGTAAACAACATGGTTGGCATATTTAAGAAGCGGTCTGACACAGGCCCCGTAGAGTATTTGGAAGTCCACGCTAGTAATACGGAAGAAGATGCGCCGAATAATCCGTAGAACGGCAAACACATTTTGAGTCGATTTCTCATATTACAGTGAGAAGGACATATCTGAAGAGAGCCGGACACCCAAACCCTTTTCGGCATCTATCCTCGTGATGTCTTCCGGTTCGTTCTCACCGTGCGCGACAAAGGTGTTCGCTAAGTCCCTTCCGAATGACGTATGGACGCACTTTTCGTCATTCAAAGGAAGGTGCAAGTCCAACGACCACTGCATAACAGCGTCCACATCCATTTGAAGGGCGCTGGCATTGGTACTCTAGGATTTCAAGTCATCCGCAAAAAGTAGACATGGATTTGGAAGAACGTCTGAAAGTTAGTTGACGTAGATTAGAAACAGCAGTGGTCCCAAAACGGAACATTGAGGAATTCCAATGGAGACCGGTGCCGGAGAAGAGTAGGTCGAGCCTGGTTTCACGAGGAATGTTCTGTCTGATAGGAAAGCCTTAATCCAGCGTAGAATTCCCCCCTTGAATCCCCTAAAACTCGAGTTTGTGTAGCAGCGGGACGTGTGGGACTCGATAGAATTGTTTTGAGAAGTCGAAAAATATGGCACCCCATATGAGTCCCTCTTCCTTAGCTTGGGTTAGGCTGTCCATAAATACGAGCGTGTTCTCTGCGCTAGATGTGATATTAACAACGGTTGCCAATCTAATACACCCGGATTGGAGATTGTTGGCCAATGATAGCTCGAGATGGGGCCCTCTTATTGGCTTGGCCAATTATTTTTGAGTTGGCCCTATTGTCCGTTGCAGCGTCCCGGTTGGGTAATGTAGGTGTGGCTCTTCTGCGGGGTTTCTCCAGGAAGAGTGGACTTACAGGCAGCTTTCCACAGGCGTAAGCAGTTTATCCGGTTGCCTCATGGCAACTTATAACCAGGAAAACGATCCTCCCATAATATGTAGCCATACAGAGGGCTTTTTTGACGGATTTCATATTTATTTTAATGCAATGTGCAACTGCGGTCATTGAAGACCACACCTTTTCAATCTTCTGCAGTTCGTGGCTAGGGTTCTCAAATGCTTTCCGAACACGCTCCGGCAGCGGGATCATTGCTTTTAGCCGAAGGATTAATTTTGTCCGAAAACGCCCATATCCACTGTGAGTAGTAGGCGAGCAGACCCACGGCTTTGCTGAGACTTTCCGTTCAATGGAATTGGTAGTCCTCTTACAGGGCGAATACGTTCCGGGTCGTTTGATATTACCTTTGGATACCTTGTAACCCAGAAAAGTAATCTCTTTAGTTGCGAAGATGCTTTTTGTGTCGTTCAATGTAACGTATGTTTTAAAAAAGTTCAGAAAATACTTAAAATTACGGTCATGTTCAGCTCGCCTTTTACCACAGGCGATGTGTTCGGCTTTGATGACATTGTTTACCGTCCGTTAGAAGCATGCAACCTCGTTCGTCACTCCGAAATTTATGCACCGAAACTGTTATAGGTACCCCCTTGCTTGGAATGAAGTGAACTGCTTATCTGGCTCGGTTATTGGGACCTGATAATGTGCACTCTGGAGGTCTAGTGTAGAATAAGGGTAGGTAAGGCGATTGATGGTCCGGCTGTAGTCTATTACCATGTGCCTCTTGTTGTTCGTGTTGCGCGCTACGAGCACTTATGCTCACCATGGAGAATTTGATGCTGCGTATTTAGTTTACTTCGGTTATTACGGCTTGTTCGTCTTCCGGCGTATGACAGTGGGACTTCGTAACGGTGGGTTTCCAATTCGCAGCAAGATTGGTGAATAAAGATGATGATTCTAGTTTAGCGGACGTTATGCCACATACAGCTAGGGTGCCCCATCGACCACCGAATGGAATTTTAACTGTACCATGCAACCCCAAAAAGTAATTTCCGAGAAGGATGTCTGCACGGAGTTTCTGTAATACACAGAGTTTAAACCGTTCGCACATAGCGTCCTTGTACCTAATGGACACAAGGCGATAAGCTCTGGTTTATCATAAATATATCGTCAACACCATTGGTATAAAAGAATCATACGGAAGTAGTTTCCAGTTATAAGGGTGTAGGACTGATGGAGAATTGAAACTTCTGGAGCTGCCGGTATCAATGAGAGCTCGGAGCGCAACGTATTGACCAAAATATCTGTTGTAGTTTTAGACAATTGAGAGCAGCGGCACAGAATAATGAGGAGAGTTTTTAATCTTGAGCTACACCCGCGTGGTATTTCGGGGTTTTGGATCTACAGACGCGTTGCAACTGTCCTATTTTCCCACAACGGATTCTTTAGCAGTACACCCATTACGAAGGTGCTTGGGATTCCCACAAAGGTAACATGTTTGTTTTGTAGCGGTAGAAACCGTTGTTTTCGCGCTAGCAGAGGACGAAAGGGTAAACATGGAACAAGTAACAGATTGTACTTGTAAGAGTATGATTATTTTTCTGCATTTTCGAGAGTCCCTGCAGCTTTTTGGGCTTTGTCAAGGTATAATTCATGCCAGGTTAGCAGTTTCTCTCGAACAATGCTCGATTGTAGTCCGGCTATCAAGGCACCTCGACCGCTTCGTTTGTACGCTTTGAATTCCAATTCTTTAGCAAGCGACTTTAGTTTTCGGACGAACTGGTCAACATCTTGATCAGTTCCTGTTTGTAGGTAGCTAAGGAGGTGGTGTGCGTACACAATGTTTTTCGGGATAATATAACGCTTTTCCAGTAATGCATGCTTTAAACATAACAATAATACATGAGCTGAAAATACGGAGTGACGATTATCAGTTAGCGGTATATGAAACGTATGGTTTATGTAGTCACGACAGCCACCAAACTGTGTCTCAGGTTCGCTAAGTTTTCCCACTCGTGCAATCACAACGACTTTGTAGTGGCTAACGGCCCTATGGAGTATCTAGTGAACAGAACAAGTTACTAATGTAAGTCAGGTACAATGTCACAAGGAGAAAAATCCAAGAAAATCTTGACTCACAGTTCACAATAGGAGAATCCGTATTCCGTTGAACCACCACACCAAGAAGAGAAAGTTCTACTTTCCTGGTATTCCAAACCTCCGGTGATCGCAATACTAATCCACTGATGTGAATAGATTAGCCCAGCGTTTGTAGCTAAAATGTTTGTTCACGTTTAGAGTTAGTAGCAGCCAACGATAGCCAACCGGCAGTCACAACAACAGTCACTCAGCAAAAGTCCCAAATCACGTTAGACCCAAAAAACGGGCGGTTGTTTTTTCTTCTCAGTAAAACAAACTATTGTACAGTAATGTGAGCAAAATTCATAGGGAGAAAGGAGATGATATTGAGCATGAAAAATAGCAGTTTACAAGTGCTACAACGTCTGAGCTTTTAGCCCGTTTTAAGGGGTCATTCAATGTGTCGTAGAAGTTATCTGTGATGGTATCATAGCTACGGTTGGTTGGGGTGTAAGTGGGCACGATGAACACAACGGTCAGCCTCGCGCTTGTGAGACTCCTTCACTGACGAAACCAGATTATGCACACATAGGCGACAGTCGTCGGGTATCCGATCATACAAGGATCCTTAGTACAATACTGACTCCTGCACATCCGGACGCAGCGGTCTCTGGGTCGCCAGAGTTGCGCGGTCTGAAACGAATGGAGTGGGGCAGTTAGCGTGGGTCTTGTATTCTTGCTTGTGATACGCAGCACACATCAATGTTAAGCGGTTCCAGTGTACCAGCGATGGCATCCTGTTGTCCTAATTGTTTCGGAGTGCGAACATTAAAGGCTGTCGGGGCTTTAAAATTCATTTTGAGATGCTCGAGGTTGTCGGCGACTGCTAGCTCGCAGATACAGCGGCCAAGATCAATGAACACTGTCGGCATTCTTAGCGGATGGGCCTACAAGGGGACCATTATGAATTGGATGGGGTGAGAGGAAATTCCGTGTGAAAGAGAAGGGAACATCAGCTGTAGTCTATTTTCGCCTACCTGCCCTGTTGTGTGCAGCGAGTAAGTCGGATTTTTAATGTCATCACGGGACAACCGATGTGGCATGCAGCTGTTAGTTACACGAATCGTGGTTGGTATGCTGTTTCGGATACACTTTCAGCTAATAAATTACGGATGTCCGCCACGCCATCTTCATTTCAAACAACATGTCTATGATTTGAAATAATGTTGGTGTTACCTTGGGGGCGAGATGGCTCAATGGTAAGAGCGCGAATTCACCGACCGGAAGGTCCGTGGTTCGAACCCGATCTCTGCCTCTCGACTTCCCCCGTCTAGGCTTGTGCAACCTGGCAGTATCCCAGCCCTCGTGCTTCATTCTGGTGGCATGACAACTAGGCACCGAAAGGCTGTTACAGCTGAACGATCTCCGAGCCTCCTTCAGAACGACGCGAGGTGGACGACGTATGACTTTGGTGTTACCCGATCTCTGAACAGAGCAAGAAGGAAACCCCAGTCTCTTCGAGCCCTGGGTGCCGCTACAAGTCAATCGCACTGACGGTCTCAGGCTTCCAAGTTCTTTTGTAACACGTCCTCCGATCATTCTTTAACCCGTGCAAGCGCATCGAATTGAGGAAGAATTTCAGTTCGGTTATTACACTTAGTGACCACTGGCCAAAAGTTAACCTGTTTGCTAGAACGGTTGGGTTCTAGTGAACCTCCAGTCATCATATGTGAAATGGCGCATACCGCTGACTCAGGTTTCGCGTGCACTATCCACTTTAAGGATTGAAATCGTTCGAGCTGTAGCACCCTTTCGGTGCCTGGCTGCCATGCCACCAGAAGGAAGATCAAGGGCTGGGATACTGCCAGGTTGCTCGAACCTAGACTGGGGTTCGAACCACGGACCTTGCGGTCCACTGAGCTAAACGCTCAGCGGACCAAAGGTAATCTGGATCACATCACCGCTGTCCCTACCTCGTACTGACAGCTCCGCTTTCGTTGTCAGACTTCTTTAAGCTTATTTCAGATTACATTATCTGAGTCGGAGAGAATTGGGTTCCACCAAAGTGACTCAAGCGGTGTCAACAAGGAGAGTAGCAGGATCACTACCAGTCATCGTGCAATCAGAATGAAAGTGGTAGACCAATTGCGAAGTTTCAGTTCTGTCCAAAATCTATAGTTGACCTTGGTATGCATATCTTATGCCGGAGGCACCCGTTTGCAAGTGTCACATGACAGTACATGTTAGGCAAAGTAACCAAATTGTACAGATACCTAAATGTTTCCTACCAAAGGCAAGTAAGCGCGGAATGTAAAGAGTGGTTTTTGGTGTCTACTTTTCCGATTTCGTCTAACAGCGTTTGAAGCAGATCCGTAAACTGGATGGCAGGAGGGTATCGGTCTTAACAGGAATACGAAAGCAATAACTAGAAAACATGATACGTTTTACCATCTGCCGTTGTTCAACCTACCGTATCTCACTTTGCAATCAGATAGTACTTCTGAGAGTGCATGGGTCGTCAAAGACCGCTTACCCCTACTGGATCATGTAAAGACGCGTGAGGCCCATGGACAAATATACTACTCCTAGGGACTACCGCACGTCCTTCGTTCACGAAGACAAGAGACATTGACAAATAGGACTCAGCACATTTTGCAATGACGCCGTTAGGTCGAAAAAGGCTGGACAAGAAGCACCGCGTCCCATGTTGGGTGGTCTAATGGAGTCGTTGAAGGTAGCGTCGGACAACTTTCTCAGCCAACTAGTTCAGGTTGTTCACCGCCTCTTCCTATGTTCACTCTATCGCAGTGCCTCACAGGCTTAATGTGTCATCCATCCCTAACGTCACCGCAAATCGTCTCAGTCTTAGGTATACCACCACCCTAAAACTAATTCATGGTGATCCAGCAACTCTTCTGAGACTCCCGGACAACACTTGTTTCTCGTCGTCTACTCACCGATAGGCGTCACTTCAGACCATGTCAAAGCTGATTCCCGTTTTTATTTTCCACACTTCTCTGTTTACCATTGACAGCTTTTGCCAACCTCCGTTACTTATGGCGCCGACGTGACGTGAGTTTGTCTGTCAAGGAGCAGACTTTACACTGAAGCATTGCATTCCATACTACTTTGTGGATCTGAAACGTGGCTTCTACGTGCAGAAGATATACGAAAGTTGTCAGTGTTTGAACATCGGTGTCTCCAAAGCATTCGTTGGGTCTCGTGTGAACATCGGATTAGCAATACTTTGGTACACCATATGGCTTTAGAAAGAAGGAAATCTCCCGCGATAAATAAATTATTCACGTCTCATAGGTTACGCTGGTCAGGACATACTTCAGATGCCAGAGAACCGTCTCCCTGGCAGCTTTTTTAGCCCAGCCCTGTGCTGAGTGGAAGGGACCAAGAGATGAACAGTGTATGACTGGGAAACGAAGTATGAGAATTTTAACCAGTAACCGCCTCCCTGAACGCAGACCCTGGGACTAAACTCGCCAATGGTTGGTGACACGAGCGCAGTCAGTGGCGCTCGTGCATCTAAGCTATCTTCTTCGATGCGTAGCTACCCAGTTCCAGAACTAACTGAACACGCCATCGCCTCCAATGCTTGGCTGTGTCTCCTACGCTCTCCCACTTTCCGGTGATCGAAACTATAGCAGCTGGAACCAGCCTACCCATGGCACATAGTTTATAGCCGATGAATCGATTGATCGAATTGTTCATCCCACCTTGCCAGCAGTCGCACCCTCTGGGGGCCTGGACTACAGCAATATATACATATTTCGAGACTGTCAAACTGAACGGAATTCTCCGTATCAGTCAGTCTTACGCACACTTGAACCGCTGTTTCTTTGACCTAACCCAACAAACTTTTCTCCTCTTTGTTTTAGATTAAGAACAAGTATGTCCTCGGACACTAGTTTTGATCATCTGAGGTGGTTTGATCCACTCAGCACTTCTTTAGCCCTCAAATACACACGCTGACTCGATGCGACTGAGTGACACGCTGAATCAGCCAGTTCCCCCTGTTCGAATGGCTTTGGTTCGAACTCCGCCCAATGGGTCCGATATTCACTTCCCTCGGTCATGGAACACAACTACCCTTATTACTAACACCAGTACAACGGGTGCCCCAGTACCACGGAATTATGGTGTAGGCTCCATTGCCAAGTTACCACTCGACTCGCGTGAACTCTCTTTACGTGGTAATTTGTTCACCGCTACAACAACAAAGCGGCCAGCCGGTTTGGAAGTGGATGGTGCAGGTGCTCGGGTCATCATTGAGATCTCTACACCACCTAGTCCTAACAGCCACCCTGGTGCCGAAGAAGCTCTGCTTAATCGTTCTTCTGTTCTCTTTGTGGCCGTATCCTTCGTTCTTCTCATGGTTATCAGCTTGGCCTGGTTGGTCTTTTACTATGTGCAGCGTTTCAGATATCTTCACAGCAAAGAACGCGTGTCAGTAAGTACATATTTAATTCATCTTTCCACGTATTTCCATATCACTTTGCTCTTGACAATCCATTCGTGTGCTGCTTTGGATGGGTGCCCGCCTATTCGACAGAGAGCTAGTCGAATTCAATCGGCATAATAAACTTGGACGTCTAAGTGACGCTGCTCATTTTCGTATGGTTTCTGCGATGCCATTTTCTGGAGATCATTTCTTTTTTAGAGTGGATGGGTAAACTCCCCTTCATTATGTTAAAACAACAAAAGTTCCTTCTGGGTGGCCAACACTGTCATATTTTCGCACTTAAAAATTAGTCTTTCTATGTCCCATGACAGCAGTAGCGCAATATTAGGAAATGGCCGGTAAACTTATGTACAGTTTTGAATGTATGACTTCGTAACCGACATGAAAATGCGACAAGATTTAATGGTCAGGTGAGCGTAACGACAGTTGACGCAGTATGGCATTCTACCCGCTCAGGATAGGAGTTAATGCCGATGGGCGACGAATCAAATATGTCGTAGGGGTATTTAACCTGTAACACACGATGGTCTGCGGAATATGGTTGTGTATGTTCTGCCGAATACTGTTAAAAGTTTGGGGATCATCTGTTAGTCCGATCCGATACTTTTCCTTGTAGGTCTGTTGCCAATCTTAACCCCAGAAGGCCGGCTCATTCCGGCTGAACAACTTCAACGCTTACCATCCCAATATGACCAAGTGCAATTCTGACGGCGACGCATTTTGGGGATAGGCTGGTGAAATCACATCGTATGTCGGGGTGTTATAAAGCCCTGGGTAGTGAATTTCATGTGCCGTTTTTTCCGTGCCAAGTCATTTGGTTGTGACCAGAACATCCATCTCAGTGACACTAGCATCCATGAGTACAACCTAAGCTATCGATGTTTTCCTCCACTGCGATTTTACGCACTGTTCACAAGGCAGAGTTGAGATGGACGTGACGTCCTCTTCAGTGAATCGCAAAATTTATGTGGTTTATAAGGAATGGTCGTATAAAGTTCCATGTTAATTAACGTCTGATTACTTTTTGGTCGTTGATAGATGTCAAAATCAGCTGTGCGAAACAACCGAATGCTTCGTATGACGTTGGTTGCTAGCATTTTCGGCGTCTTGTGCGAGCGTTATTTCTGGTGTCATAAGATATTAGGGGTACAGCAATAGATGAATCGATTGGCACTATAAAAAATCTCTTCTTGAACACAGAATGATAGTAATTATAGCTGCAGACAGCAGCCTCGGTCTTGACAATAATGCTTCAGTGCCGCACAACCATATGGTTTTATAAAGTTATCTGAGATGGAAAAGGGTGAGTTCAGAACAGACTAGCTCCAGCCTACTGCAACCTGAGATGCTCGCGTTTTGAACTACTCGCTCAAACGATCTGACGAACCTCACTGACACTGTCTAGTCGCTATATCTTACAGACTCTGCAACTGAAAGCGAGGTTGGTCACGAGGAATTTTCTCTGAAGGATGGACAACGCCAACAGCCCCAGAATTTCCGCATTCTTTTTTACCAAGTCGAAGATTGTTCACCTTGCGGTTTATGCCGTTCTGAAGCGAACACTGGAAAACTGCGCAAGTCATGATCGAACCACGACGGCCTTTGATGCGTGATGTTATCGACGATTGAACTATCTGTTGTACCACAAAACAGTCATTTTCTTCTTCCCTTCAACCACCACCGGTAACGGTTCTTTGAAATCGGTAGTCAGGCTGAAGATACCTCTGATAAGCCTTCTTCTGAGGGTGTTTCTCGAAACCATAGCACAACACAACCCATACTTTGATCTGGTCCTCGCGACTACTGAATCTCAACGATATGTTTTTTTGAGACCACAAATGGCGATACTTGGTGAACGTGATTCAGGCCTTTGAGATTAGTGGCTTCAACAGACATTTGTCTTATACCTAATGCAGACCCTAAGGTAGGTATTATTTTCAAAACGTCGTCTCTACTTATGGCGCTGCTCTTACATTCTGTGGGTTGTGAACCTGTAGTCGAAAAGACATCTGTCTGATCAACTTCCCACTTGTTGCTCACAAGTGATGGTCTCGCGTGCCGCCACAAGACGATATAAAATTAGTAAAGCTGTGGACAAGAGTCAAAATAACACAGCACATTCACTGCGAATGCTGTTCTCGAGTTAGGCACTTTTTCGGGTCTGTCGCAGTCGCCCAGTTTATTGGCGAATAATTTCGTCACTCACCTACTGCGGACTTCATCACCGCAGAATAAGTGGATGGTCGTCGGAGCAAGGAGTTCGTTATCGCTTAGAAGGTAGGTTCACTTGTATGTTCACAGGCTGAAGAATGCTCCATATTCGCGGGCCATGTCCCTGTTGGGCGATGGCCGGAAAGTATGAGGTGGTTAACTGATCTGTTGCTCGAGATGTTCTACCCAACGGTCCAAAGGTACTTCCTCAAAGGACATCAGAGCTACTGTAGTCCGTGGTGGTTTCACGCACAAGAAGCCTCCTAAGGCTTGTTGCACGAATCAAATGAGATTTTTTCAGAGTTTTCACTGACTCCATATAGATTTTACAGGTCTACCGTGCTCCTCTGTCTGGACGCTTGTTCAGATTTACTTGGTGTCTGATATGCGTAAAACTGTATTGTGCTTGCGGCTGCAGGGAATTTGCCGCAGGTGGTACAGCTGTTATATAACCTTATGGAAAATCCACTGAAATAAGACCGACTGGGTTGTATTACAGACAGAAGTTCCGCCTTCGCGTACCGCTTTGGATGTCTTGTCGCAATTATAGGTTACACTCGAAATCTGTTCAGCCGGAAAGCATTGGAGAAGGCGGCTCTGACGTGTGCTTAGTTTTGAGGCCTGTAAGCTTATTACTGGCCATGTAAAGTGCGAAGCTTGTAAAGACCCCAAGAGCGCAAAGTACCAGTGAGCAGGCTCATGACAGGAATTCAGACAGGTATCTCAAAAGGGACTACCTGCTGTCGACAATTGGTATCAATCTGGTGTACTTGCCAAATATATACTCGTCCTTTTCATGTCCCACGGTTACATGAGGGTCTGTGGTGAACATTCATTTGAACCCTTCTGGGTTACTCATTATCACCCTTCCTGTTCAACATTGCAGTCGAACTTGTTGTGGAGAGAACGAGAAAAATTATTCCGGCATTGAACATCTCCCGGGAGATCTTTACTGATCCGAATGGTGCAGGTCGTGCCGAAATGCGGAATGAAATAAATAACCCAAATAATGTCTCTGTGTGACTTGGAATGCGTTGTACACCTTCAAAATGCAAGTGGCCGACCCAAGATTGGGTGTATATAGTACCAATTCTAATCATGACCTTTGGAGCCCCAGAGGTTGTTGATAAATTCACCTACCCGGATAATTGCATTTCTTCGGTTCACAGTATTACTGGCAAAGGCGGGTGCTAGGATGTCTACGTCCCGTTCTGCCTTTATTCAGCGTAAACACCTTTAGTAATGATATGACATTAGCTTGTTGAGGGCAACGCAGTGGTGTATGCAGCAATGATTTATGGCTGTAGAACGTGATCAATGTCTTTGAACACAAAACGACTACCAGTGACCACCGTACCCTCGAAGCATTGCGAGTATAGCATGAGAACACTGGGTTAGCAATCCTCAAGTGCTTCAAATGACTTTCGACGTGGAACCGAGTGCTCATCCATTTGATGATGAGATGAGACGCTGGCTCAGCCATGCTCATCGTATTTTAGGCGACTAATTGTTTCTTTGTGCTCTGTTTGTTGAAGTCTGTTCAGACGGAGAGAGAATTGAGAGTGAACAAAGCGTAACCTGGAGGCAACGCATGAATAGAATAACAATTGGTCTTAGCAGTGTTCACTCATGCCGTCTTCAGTGATTAAACGCCATCATCGGTGTAGCGAACAACAACCTCACTGAGCGTTCTCCATTTTGCGGGTAATCCAAGACAACAGTCATTTGACCGCCACCAACATTGTCTGCGGTAATGCCAGAATCTGTTATAGCTTTGCACACGAGTAAACGTCCTCCATAACTTGTGGCATTTGTTGCGGTGCACTGCGAGTCCCGAATGGAATACAGCGGATCGAACAGGAAGTTCCGAGTAGTTAACGTGAAGTCTTCGAGACTTTTGACCTAGAGTGATGGGCTTCCACAAGGTGCAGCTTAGCCGCTCACCGTCGCCCTGAGGGTTGTAAGCAATTCTGTTGTATGCTTGTTGTTAAGGAAGTTTTAAATTCGACACGACAAATGGGTAGTGATTGCAATGAATACGGTTCTTCAAAACGGAGCGAATGACTAACAGAAAATATCCAATAATTGGGGGTAAGTAAATGCGAAAAAGACGGAATACCTATCGATATTTATGGATAGGTTACAGAAGGTAATGGGCTTTCAGAGTACACGCTGAGTCTCCAAATGGTTGGATTTCTTCAAATAGCTTTGCTTGTATTGCTTCGTGGATAAAGCATTGCCGACGTTGTGCCTCTTACAGTACTCCAATGGCGTCGCAACAGAGAGAAGATAGCCCAGTTCCTCTGTGCAGTACTTCATCACTAGTTATTTTCATCTTGTGTTGCAATTTTACTGTAAGATATTGGCCGTTGAGTATTGGAAAGTTTAAAGTGATTGTCAATAAGGCATTATCGCCACCTTCTTATGGACTGGTTGACTTTTTCCGTGGCTGAAATGTTTTCACGCCGAAGACCAAAGGATGAATGCAAGAGTTCCTTCACTTGGATTCAGGGTTATGAGTGTGACCATACCTGATGCATCAATTTCAACAAATGGAGGTTGAGATTGTCAGTGCTTTCGAGCTCCGATCTTAAATGTTCAAGTGAATTTTATATCGTGCGAACCAGTGGGACAGCTTTTTCGAAACATTGAATATTTTTGCTGAGAGATACACAAACATGCTAACTGTTCTTTACTGGTTTTCGATTGGTGCTTGGAGATTAATCTCGCAACAGTCTGACTCCATCGACGGCAGGTTTGGCAGTGTCATTCTGCGGTCCGAGGAGATGCTTTGTTCGACATGCAGGAGCTTTGTGTGGTTCGCCACTCCAACTCTCCTGGTTGAAATGCCGGTCTCATCCTCCAGTCATCCGTATCAAGTCTTAGACCCTGGTTACCCTTCTATGTTTCTCCTTAGCTGTCCCTCTAAGGATGGTTCGGTAGTGTCACCACGTGATTAAGCACAGGTAAAAACCATTCAGTCCATCGGTCGGGTGCATACGGATCAGCGTCGAATCTTACCGGTTAAACGAATCGGTCGGGAATTGTACACTGGAAAGCTTGCTGTGTGCGCATGCACACGACTGACGTACACGTTTTTGGATTTCAAATAGACAAGGTTGCTTATGGATGAACAGTATCTATCATATAAATCTAAGGACGGGATTGAAACGGAAAGAAGGAAAAGTGCGGAACAAAACGCAGGAATATCAAGAAGGTGGCTATCGAAATCTGTATCACAACACAAGCCCCTGCTGACCCACCCTGTTTCATTATAGTCCCATTTAAATTACTATGACGTGCAATATAATTATGCTGCGCTCATCTTTCTTCATCCGATGAATTGTTTCGCCTGCTTCCACAGAAACCGACTTTGGTTTTACTGACTTGTGCTTCTGCTATCCATCTGGTAATTCCTATTCAGTTTTGCAACACAATAATCTTAGGGGGGAGTATTCCCAAAACATCTGTTGCCGGACAATAGTGCTGTGGAGTTCATATGTTATCTGGACATGCTTTTGATTTATTAGTAGATGCTTCAGTTTTTTCTGTCTTTTGGAGAATAAGTTACTACCTACAATCGGTAGATACTTTCAACTGAAACTTAACAGCGGATGGTTGTTTGTCAACGCAAATTCCAGGTGTTCATACGTACCCACAGTTCTTTTTGGTTTGAGTTCGTTCAACCAGTTTGTGCTCCATTTATGCCCTCCATCTTTCTAACACTTACTACCTGCTTTGTAGCGTCGCTTGGCTGAACTTGCAAAAAAGGCAGTCGCGCGAATTCCAGTGAAGACATTACATCCAGGCGATAAGGTAAGTGATTTATCTTCTCTTTTGCTGCTATTTCCAAGTGCGGACATATCGTGCACATTACTATCCACCGGAGAAACAGAAAGTCTGTCGCTAGGGCCACTCCGTAATAAAAACGCAGACGGCAGACAAACAAAGAAGTGATGGCTTGGTTATGAAGCCTCTGAATCGAGTTCTAAAGCGTCGCAGACCATCCGGCGGTCGAAAAACAGGCAGCAAGGAGCAATTTTTTAATTATTGGCTCAAAGAATAGCCGAGAAGCAAATCCGTCAATCAGACACTTCGGGAGGATAACCTGGCAGACTTGGAACAGGTGGAGTTTGTTGGAGAAAAGTGTCAATTCACGGGAAGATTTCTGACATCATTAGCAACAAATTAATGAGTAAGGAGTAGTTCCGAGTCGTCCAATACGAACTCCATACCTTTGTCTCCACGGACGGCCCGTGTACACCGCAGTTGTTGCATCACCATAGTTCGCATTATTTTATGACACCCTGGCAATGAATAATCCACTGTTGTTAACTTCGCTTAGTTACTTCAATATTTTATGGTCGTTGGTGTTGCACCTCCATTCCTACAAGTCATGGTAATCTGTCCGAAAAGATCCTGCCCGGGAAAACACCTGAAAAATGAAGTTCACTGGTGGCTCACTAAAACAATACGTGGTCAGACAATCTGGATCGCATTGACTGTCAGAATGTTGTTGATATTGACTTACAAGAATTGTGAGTGTGTCCAGGAGCCCCGTAGGACCAGTCTTAGCACAAATTTAATGCAAAAAGTACCAATCGCAACGTGCGTGAAATCGTTCTCGGGTCTTTGAGTCTCGTTTGGAAGCAAGGTTGTGGATAATGTGTGGGACATGAAACAGTGGATCCGACATTTTTGTTGAAACCGCGGAATTCAGCGGGAATCAGGAGTGCAGATCTGTAGCGTTCGAGTACCGAGCGAGAGGTCGATGTTCCTAACCTTGGCCTATGAAGCTCCACTCTTACTTCTCAAATCTATGAGAACAGGTTCGACTTATGAGAGCTTTTACCTTCTGAGTATACTATCCATAGATTTTGTAAATGATGAGGAAGTTTCGATGTCTCAGTGGTCTAATTACTCTTGAAGTTAACGCGTGCTTAAAATGGCACCATACAGATTTTCTATTGCTTCTAAGAATCATCCGGGTTCTATGTATTTCAAGGGGGTCTTGTTTCTTATGTGTTGACTAGTGTTTTGGCAATGTGATTCCTTTGATTACGATATAGATTCTGTTGGTCATTGGGAAGTTTGCCTGAACAACCTGAGTATCCACGACGATAGCGTATTGTGTGAGTGGCCACTGCATACCAAGACAACAGAACCTGAAGCGTCTATCACTGCGGGAGTTGTCTCCCATTTATTTCCCTTTCAGCTTATCCCCAAGACTAACCATGTTTTCATCACGAACGTACACTATGTGCTTGTGAATACAACCACCAACACGGCAACCTTAACAACAATATCGACTCAGACAGATGGGGGTTTTGTTTTTCAAGTGTACGTGCTTGTCACCATTACTGTCCGCCCGTCTGCACACCAGGCAAGTGGCAGACGGCAGGGTTCCTGGTCAGCTAGTTGTCTCTCATCCCATCTATCTTGGTTACATTGATTAGCAGGTATACGAACCTCACTGAAGCTTCTACCGCTTTGTTCTTCCCATGTGTATGTATATCGATTGGTGGCAGCGCTTTTGTGTCATGCGCGAGTCTCTTGCTGTGTCGTCTTCGTCATTGTTTTCGTTGTCTTTTCGTCTTTCCCTTTCGGTTCATGTGAGTCTTTACCGAAAACACCCAATTAGTCATTTGGTTTACTTGCATAGCCAACTTCACGAGATTCAACTTCGCCAAATCGATGTGTCACCGACCACCGTATGGAGAGATAAGTTGTACGTACAGCCTGATCTGTGACAGGTCCTGTAACATCCGTGTTTGTGCACACGTTCTCTGTCATAGCAAATCATTTTTGGTCCATGTTTCCCTTTTCCTGGTTTCCAAACGATCCACTTACTGGTCTTATGTGTGCAGAAGCTGTGGGGGTTGTAGCATATCTAAGTTTTGACTGAGCGAATCCGAGGAGGATGGTGTTGCTCGCTCTGGGCATTCAACCATACCCTATGGACGGTGAATATCTGGACCGCACGAAGAAAGACCATAGTTTACGGTCGTCTAAGCATGAGTTACAACAGGATTTCCAATTTCATTCAGATGTGATTAACTGCTGCTGTGCAACTAAAATGTGAGTACCCCAAAGATGGGCACAATCAGAAGAAATTGCAAGCGAACTTTATCAATGGTAAAGCTGACTGCGTCAGAACCCCGGCTACTGTGTATAAGAACCATTCACTGAATTAGGTTTATTGTCGATTCCCTCCTTCCTTTGTTGTTCATTTTGCTTGCATAAATCCCTGAGGAAGGGTTACTGATAAGTTACTGGGGTGTTTTGATTAGAACGTTTCCACATAACAAACAATTCGAAATCTTCGGCCTGCATGGCTGCATGATAAAACGATCGGCTACAGAGGTACGACAGTCGTAATTAAACCGAGGTTATTTATATATCAGTCTGGATTGAATGTTTACAATTCAGAAGGCGGTAGTCAGGATGGTTGATGCTCCTAAACTTCTAGCTCTCTTACAGTCTCTTCGTAAGTAATATACATCAGACGCCTAACGTGCGACCGTGCACGCTTGCTTGTCCGCTTGTCCATCCCTTGAGTCTGAAATCATGCTCATGTCCTCTCTCGGTGTATGGCTTTTTGCGACCTCCCCCTTGAAAGCGTCGGCAGCTGCGGGTACATAGTGATGTATTCTGAGGTACTCATCGATACTGCAGGGAATTCCTATTATGATTTTGTGGAAAACCCCTGTTTCTTTAGGGGCTGATTGGTTGTCTACACTGTTTATTTCCTTCAACTGTTTTTACCGCCGTGCACTGATCGCAAGCCACAATCGAAAGTAGACTTTTGTTACACACACAGTGGATTGGTATGTTTCCACTGCATCAAGCTAGCTGTCTGACACCTAAGAGTGACAGTGATAGCGGATTACGCAGACTTTGATTCTGTCGGTTGATGAGCTTCACAATGACGCATCTAGTCGGTAGTTTGGTGCTTGTTATGTTCTAATGAAATGTCATTTGTGTGTAGTCCTTTTTCACCTATCACAAAAGTGTCTTCCTTCACTGTCAACATCAATACTTCAGTAGCACATCTTGGCAACCAAAAGGCGATGTTTTTACGAATCGTTATTCTCATGATCTAGGCTTAGGTTGTGCCTTAAAGACTGAGGATTGATTCCATCACTTTGTGAAAGAATCAACAGTAGGAAGAAAGCATTGGATGGGAACTTTCGGAGCCTTCACGCCATATCGAAGACTAGCAACCAGGAAGCTATATTGACTCATACCCAGACCTAAAAAGTGGTTTATTCACGAATTCGTTGCCTTAAGCACGGTACTGGTAACGACAAATCTCAGGTCGTGGAGTTGTACTAGATTTCATACGTCCTTCAGGTAATAAGCCGATAATACCCAAATAGACATGGAAGTTTCAGCCCGCCAGCGTCCATCCCGGGTCACAAGACCCGTAAGGTAGCTATGTTCGTGTGTGGGTTGTCAATTTAGGCGCGTAATTTCAAGGTTGACAGGTCCACAAAATTATAAGGGAAAAGAGCGGAAACTAATAAACGGATGCTATCAAAAGACCCGTAAAAATGTAGGAACAAAATCCATATAGATTCCTCTATCAAACCCATCATAAGCTTTCTCGATCTGCTGGTCTCGTAAAGCGTAGTCTGATATAACGAAAGGTTCTCACTGGCGCATCTTGACTACCATCCTTTCTTTAACCTTCATGTGATGCTCTCGCTCCAGCAGCCTTAAGTTGAATTGTTTTCCTCAAGTCGAATCTGTGGAAGGATGCGCATCCGCTCATGCAACTGTGAAAATGTTTCATCCGCCTTCAACCACCAACCCCAGAAATATCGGTCAGTACTTGTCCCCTTTCCTTCAGTGTGTATATCGATCGCGTAAGGTCGCCAAATTAGACTGTCCTCGCGTCGCAAACAAACTATGTTAGGTCAACACAAGTAGGTGGTCTTGGTCATCATTGAGTGGCGCAAGCGACGATTATTTAAAGTGTGCTTCATTCTACTGCAAAATGTGAACACAGAGTCGCGTGTGTACATTTATTCTCAGAAAGCTGAATTTAGCTTTCGGTACATAGTTGTTGTCTTCCCTTGCAGCGTTTATCGGGGGGGGGTGGTAGGGTGCCCACGATAGGTTGAATTATCAAGATGACAACAATCTGGTAGTTTCTAAAATGTTCTCGCTATTCTTATCATTGAGATTTTCTTCAGTTCATGAAGCCAGAAAGTCCCGTGAGAGTGGAATCAGCTCTAATCTGCAGTACGTGAGTCTTAAACCAGTGGTAGTGCAGCCGTGCCGCTTCTTTGGCATTCATTCATTACGTACTGGAAAAGGCCTAAAACAGCCCACCCCAGTAAATACGGGTGTTGAAAACGATTGATGTGGTCCCGGAAGTGATGAATGTATTCATGAAGCTTTTGAACTCTGTCCCTCTTCCTGCTACTTTTTCCGATCATGAAAGATCCATTGTATCATAAGGATGACAGGGGATATTTACTGTTCTTTTATCACTCGTGCTG
Organism: Opisthorchis felineus; assembly: GCA_004794785.1. Classification (NCBI taxonomy): domain Eukaryota; kingdom Metazoa; phylum Platyhelminthes; class Trematoda; order Opisthorchiida; family Opisthorchiidae; genus Opisthorchis; species Opisthorchis felineus. The sequence continues at coordinate 23,298 of SJOL01005275.1, forward strand.
TTCTAGTTTCTGTCGTAGGATTGAACCTTGAATTTGACTCATTTTAAACCCGTTTACTGTGTGTTCTACTCCAGGAAACTCTTTCCGATATGGACCAGTGCGCCATATGCATCGAACCTTATCGTCCGATGGATCAGCTTCGCATATTACCTTGCAGGTGCGTTACCAGAATCAGTCTGCCTTCTAACACGTGTTGCCCTTAACCCAATCCATTCGAAAACTTCCAGATTTGTAGTTTCATATTCGACAAAGAACTTCGACTCAGCTACAGACTTATGAACTGATATCTTTAGCTTTTGTTTTGCCAAAGTACTTAGTCTGTCCTTGATCATTGAACCGTCTGTACACAGTGCATTTGTGAAAAATACACAGAATACTTCTCCACGAGAAAATACCTCCATAGCTTCCCACAAACAGAAACATTTCTTAGGAGGTGTGACCAACACTAGACGTCTTCCTAGTCTGTGAGAATTACTGAGTGAAAATGTAGTTCATAGTTATTCCTCTGCGCTTGAACAGACCGAACCCAACAATCTCATGCTAATGTTTATTAGCTATCCATTACATGCAAACCAACAGGAAAGCGTCGCTGAAATTTCCCAATAAGGACCACCTTGTATGTAGTCGAATTCCCAAATTCCACTTGGGTTATTCGTTAATATTCCCCTTACATTATACAAATTCCCACGAGGTCAAAACTCTCCCAAATGGATACTACCGCTCTAAGTGGTCTTTCTCACTTGATATCTCCCTTTATTCGTTCTGACTGGTGAACGTTTAAGTGAACGTGTCCCAGTTTCTAACGCGCTGGTGCAGTGTTTGGTTTTGGCAAAAAATATAAAGATGACATTAGTTATGGTGCAAATTTATCCACTTTGTCCCAGTCCGGCATAGTTGTGTTCACTTTGGGACTTGTTCCAATGGCCGATTATCAGATTAACAGAAAAACTTTATATGTTTTTGGACTTCCGAAGAGGAGCTAACGTTCTAGTTTCCTGTTTCTTCAGGTTTAGTTTAGTTTAGTCTGTGTGAGCAGACGTACATCTGCTTGCTACTCGAGGCTTGGACTACGCACTCCTTTCCGGAGTTTGGAATGCGTGTTTATTAGGGTACTTGCATTAGGATAAAACTAGCCCATGTACAGTCATTCCTTGAGTTAGAGGATAACCACCGTACTAATAGGGGGAATCATCGCTGTTTCCATCTCGATCGGTCATCATACGCGGCGATTTGCGAAAAACAAATTCCGGGAAGAAATATACCCTCCCTTTGGATCGTAGGCTACTTGAATAAAAAGGTAGTTTGTCATTACGGAACACGTCAACTGCGACTTAGCATATCCAAGATCTCGAGTGCACCGGCTAGCGCTGATGAAATCGTACACTTCCGAAAAGTGTGACATGCTAGGATACAAGAATGCTTGCAATACATGATAGTGAATGCAGAAAAGCAAGTACGGAGACCTCTGAATGGGTCCTTCCTACCCGTATCTGAAGCACTCTAATTTCTGGAACACTTCTGCAACGGAGGCGCCGGTGAGATGAGGTACATCTATCTCACAGCTCGTAATTCTCAAATCTTGTTATAAAATCTGCGGTCAGTTGTAGTGTGTTGAAGTCACTGAATTATTCTCTGACCCGATAAACTACTGGAAAGAATGACTACAGTTGATTGGGCTAGATTCGTTTACTTGTGTACAATACGGACAAATGCAGGTCTAGTGCCAAAGGCTTACTCAAACGCTCAGTGAGGCTTTCAGGTTTCTGGAAGAAATGCGGCTATATGGCGTAAATTCCACTTAACCTAAAGTGACCGCCCCATGTGACCGAAAATTCCAGCAATGTAGCACCGTAGTGAAACTCTAGATGGATGTTTCAGAAAAACTGACCTTCAGAGTGTACAACGAAACAGTAGATTTTGTATGCGTTACCTAGTGTCTCTGTCAGCGTCAGTCTATTAGTTAATTCTCTCCTTATCTTGGTTCTCACTTCCAATGTAGACGAGGATTGTATTGCATTGTTCATTCGGTAACCGAAATCAAGACCCACCCGCAATTTGGGTGGTTTCAAGATACTCCCTTTATTCCCTTTACGAAACACTATAGATGAGGTTGCTGAGAGCTGTTCGACAGCCCACAACCGCTTTCACCCTTTTTGGGGCTCATCAGGGGTAAGCGCACTCCCAGGGCTTCCTTGAACCCAAACTGTACGCAGTCCTAGAAGTACACTCATTTGCGAATTAATTTGGTTCTAACAGAAGACTCAGTTGAATCTCAGCTGAATCACTCATTTGTGGCATCACCAAATTAGTTTGTATGTGTGTGCGTATTTCGCAAAATGCGCACAATTTGGGTTCCAGTGGGAAATAAGGTTGACGTAAACTCAGGGTCTGATCGTACCCCTGATGAGCGCCAAGAGGGACGAAACCGATTATGGGCTGTCGAAGAGCATTCAGCAACCTCATGGGTAGTTTGTTCGGTCGAGACAGTGTGCTGCAGTATATGATACCAGGTGAAATATGATGCATTGTACAACACATTCAGTTGGAGCATATCACAAACCAGAGATTCAGCTGTGATTTAGTTGAATCTTCCATTAAAATCAGATAAGTTTGCAGGTGAGTGTATTTCGCCTATTCCCTCAAACGTCTCGTGGGAAGGGGTGATGCGGTGGACTCTAGCAGAAAAATCCAATTTAGGTACTCAACTAATCATCGCTAACAGCAACACCTACAACGGAGCACTCTTGTTTTACTGCCGTGTAACCTGTTTGTGTGTGTAATCTGTTTGAAGAAAGCCCTGGTTTGTATCGCCACATGAAAGAAGGCAGAGGTCTACTACTGTCCTATCATGAACATCCGACTTGGTCGCACCCTCGACACACTCAGGCAGCCTTAATAGAATCTGACTTCTTGAACCCCACTTGCTTTAGTCTACAACTATATTTTGCAACATCTGGATATCTTCGGCCGTGGGTTAGTTTTTTTAGAGAGTCCTCCGCGTACCTTCAAAACCACAAGTCTGTGTGTCAGACTGCGAGTGTCTTTACTTCCTGAACAAATCAGTCTTCCTGCATGAATTTTGGGTCACTATAAAAATCCGTCGCGCTTTTTGTGTGATCTGTCTGGCAATCACAAGGGCATTCGGTCTAAAAAAATATGTGCACTCAACTGCGTTTTCAATGTCGGTCGAGTTGTGTCGCTTGATTTGGCTTCAAAATCTCAATACGAATAAAAGTAAAAGACCATGACGTGCAAGTAGGCTAACTTGCTCTCCTCCTGTGCGCAGGTTTCTCAAAACTATCTGCAACCATTCATACAGAGGCCACATGCATGATTGCATTAGCTAACTCACCCGTGCTTGTCGGTGCAACCTGCCGGTGAATGCGTATGTTAACCTGACGACAAAAACTGCGTCGGTGTTTGTACCAGTGTGTCCGTTTTGGGGGTTGCTGTCACACGGTATCATAAACTGGTTGATCATTTAGTAGTGGATATACATTCATCCATACTTTTCACCTTTCAGCACCAAATCACACTGACCAAGCCATAAATGGCCTTGTCCTGGCTAAGGTACATTCAACATTGATTCTGCGCATTCTAAGACTACGTGATCTATCACATAAGCAAACTGAAAATAAGATTTTCTTTCTGGAAAAACGGTATACCAAACAAAACTGGGTTTCTGTGTTTCGTCGTCGGACCATTACAACACACAACCCAGGTAAAGATTAGGTCTCTGTTACTTTTTGTCGAGAAGTTTCTCCAGGAGGATCAACAAGTCTTACCGTCGGGACTGTGACAAAGAACGTTTTAAACCTTTAATGAGCACTGTCCATTGCTGTGAACTGAAAAAAGCACAGTTCAACGGCTACTTCCTTATCCAAACTCATCCGCATCTCAAACATTTAGTTCCCTTCACGAAATCTTGACAGAGCTGGAAGTAGCAACGTCTCAGCGAAATTCAGCTGCTTCGTATGGTCTCAGTGAGCTACCTACATGTATCAAATACAAGGTTAAACAGATCAGACGTTTAGGGTTTGTGATACACGGGCGGATCGATTGGACAACTCACAGCTGACAAGGTTGATGGACACAGTTGGACCCTGGGGGCAAAGAAGGCATGCCAGGGGAATAGCCGGGGTAGGACGAGATTAGTCAAAGCCTAATTGCGTACACAGATTTGGCTGAATGTTTCCGGTGTTTCGCAGATTTAAAGACTTGCGGTAGACCATAATTGTGATGATCAGTCATCAGGACTTTGATGCACGAGTGCAGAAGTTGAAATACTTATTGTCACTAGTTACCAAGACTAGACGAGGTGAGATTGCAAACAGGACAGTGAAGTGCATCACACCTCAGATTATTCAGAATTAGCTCTCGTTCCTTCTCATGGTGTTGGACTGGTTGTGCAATTGAAATCCCAGGGTTCACTAGCACAACAGATGTGCAAAGATGCAAAGGCCTGTGACCCCAAAACTGGGGCGGCTTTCCGAAGGAGAAATGGAAACCTATCAGTTGAAATGTTATCCACATACCCATTGAAAGCATGCCAAGATGATTGAAATGGTTTCGAAGTGAAAAGGCCAGAAAACGTCATCGAAATCTCTCGATAGAACAGCATAATGGGGTGGCCCTGTAGTTTTGTCTTGCCCAATATCCACTTTTGAATGTTTTTGCACCCATTGATTGGAATACTATTCTTTCGTATTATGGGACTGGTCTCCAGCTGGACGAATCATTTCAGTCAACCAGTCCGCTATTCAGCCATAAACCGCATGCTACAGAACAATAGGGTAATGACAGCCACGTATTAGAGGTGATGGCGTAATGAGTCCATTGACGTCAAATGGTAGTGCGAGAACTACGCATTGAGAACAATGTTTTTACCGCAGAACTGTCATGGACTGCCTTACAAGGCCACATCTGTCAAGGTGTGCCTGGTCCCGGGATTCCCACTCGGGAAGACGGTAGATGTCAACTCGGCAGGGTTTACTCGTAAGATCTCTCGTGCTTCGTCGCAAAGTATTGGAGGGGGGGGGACCTGGCTGGTTTCTTTCCAGCATGTGGTTAGGCGACGAAGGCTGTATGAAGTAAATGATCCTCTGGCGTACGAAGTACATGGTCCTGCCAGCGTAAACTGCAGATGGTGACTGACTGCTCTACTTTTCCGGAAGATCATCCTGCTTATCCCGGCATTACTCATCCGATGTTCCCAACAGTTCTACGCAATGCTCCGGTAACACCGATAATCAAATACGGAGGACCTTCAAAAGTCTAATCGCAGCGACCACATGTCTGATCCGTAAAATGAAATAAAATGCATTGCAGCCAATCGCTCACCGGCAAGGTTGAACACTTCAATGGTAGAAACGTATGACGAGCTCTATGACTGGTTAGCTAACTAATGGATTTTGCTGTTGTGGCCATATCACTTTTACCAAAGTCAAGCTGAACTTGTAAACAGAACAATCCCAGCATTACTCTACCAAAGACTATCATAAACGGAGGACTCGAGCAGGATTCATTTGGGTTCGTCTTTAGTAGAAGATTATTTGGAAACGAATGTATTTCAGCTCCAGCGTCTGTGTAAATCGCCCGTCGCCTTTTACCTTGTCTTCTCAGTCTTTTAAATGTTGTTACACGAAGACGTAAGACTTATATATTGTACACTTATTTGAGCACTCATATCACATACTTTGTCTCTTCTGGTACATGCCACTTTTTTCCTTACAGGCACTACTTTCATAAATTGTGTATCGATCCTTGGTTGCTGGAGCAGAGGAGTTGCCCAATGTGCAAACTGGACATTTTGCAGGCCTATGGGTTGCGAACTGATTTTTACTTCAATCTGCCCGGGTCGGAGTCAGCCGGGGGACCCGGTCACGTCAGCCTGTTGGGAACAATACGTTCTGGATTCGCATCCGCCTCGGGATCTGATGATGGAATGGAACGGATAGCACTTGTGCATAGCAGTTCACTCACTACTGGTCCAGCTCCCTCGCTTGCCTACGTTGTTCTGAGTGCCACGTCCACTTGTTTACCACCATTGAACGTCCCGAACACAAATGAGTCAGTGTCGGATGTTGGTGGCCGTTATTATACCCAAAGCTCGACCTCGGACTTACGAGTGCAACCACCACTGATACAGCAGCATTTCGTTGGACCTATCACACCACTGGGCAACCAGGTTGTGGTCCCTGTGCTCCCCTCACTTGCTGCAATAACTCCGCAAGTTGGTCCAGAAAGTACAGCCGGATTTTTTGTTTGGAACAGGGATATATGTGCTGCTGCCGCCTTAGGAGTTACCGAGACTACAGCCGTGAATATCTCTGGGGAACCGCATACAATCGAATGTAACATACCAACCTTGTTCGATGGCAGCCTCTTACCAGGTCAACGCTGTGCGGGCACCTTCACACTACGGCATTCCACCAACAGTGCGCAGTGGCCGGTTGGTATTATAGCAGCTAGTTCCGGGACTAAAGTACCAGAGGTTACTTCGACAACCCAAGCATTTACAGGCCCCGTCTGTTCTGTCATTATGGAATGTGAGGTGATTTGTTTTTCCGTTATCACATTTCTAGTTTTGCTGCTGAAAATCTTTACTACTCTGTTTTACCCACCAACAGTCATACCGTGATTTCTATGGAAACAGATACCCTAGTAATGCTATAGAGGGCGTTCCACGTGAGGATATACTCGGTCGAAAATCAAGTTACGCGAATATTGCACATTGTAGTTTCTTTTCATCGCTTAAATTTTCCGGATATGACCAGTGTGGTCGGTTCGGAGACATTCGAGAAACCCGAGCGTTTAACGAGGCAAATAATACGACAACAACATGAAAGATTCCCATAGGCTTCACAAGACCACTGTCGAAAAGGCACATCTCTGTTTGGCCTAGTTCTATCACTTGCCGGTGATTCGCAGTCATAATCAATCAGTCCGACTGATAAGTCACTCGGTCTATCGGGGTTGGGTGCAGAAAACCCAGTGGAATTAAAGCACAACCACCCCGCAATTGCTTCTTTCGTATATGTAAACCTGATGAAACGTGTTAAGAACTCCTTCTGAAGCTTCATCAGTCGACGATGGTTTTGGTGGTTTCGGCGATATCCGTAGGTGCATTTTTAGCGGTGTGCGCTGAGTTGAGAACAGGCACGCTGAAGTCAAGCAATTCTCTATCATCACGGCAGAGCGTTCGGGGAGTAAATGGATAACAAAGGAGATCAGGTGAAACAGGGATCTAGAGCTAAATGCCTGTCTGAAGAACACCCGGATACTGGCGCACAGTTTTGAAGTCAGAAAGATCCCAGGGAACAATACGGCAGTAATGGGGGAATTGCCGATGAATTCAAAATACAGAAAATCAACCAGAGTCGCAACACTAGGGAGATAGTCAATGTATCATGTAAATGGCATTTTTGTGTATTGCAAAGTGGCGTTATCCTACCCAAGACCGGAGAAGTAGCAACCGGTCATGAAAGTGCTCGAAATGAGAGGACTGATCGAGCAGAAAGCCTTAGTCGCAGAGAATATATCGGACCACTATCAGCGGCATATCTGTCCGTTTAAGGGAAAAGTGAATAACTGCAAATTTCAGTATTGGCAAACTTGAATTTATGCTGGCTTATAGACAAGGTGAAGGTGCTGTGAAGTATCCGAATGAACTATGGCAGAAGTGTTTGAACAAGCACCAGCCTGTCTGCTTACCCGAAGGTCGGCAAGGGTAATCCCTGAAGTGTCGCTGTATATTGGAGCATCTTTCAATCATATTACTGTAATGTAGTGAACGATCCTTTTCCACTAGTCCGGGTAATGGAGACAGTACATCCTCTGTGGGAAGATACATGCGGTTATAAATCTCACAATCGCTCCAGTCTGACTCTAGCTAGGACCGCCTCGATATGTTGCGGTCTATCTCTTGCGGCAGGATTAGTCGGCTCCAGAAGTATCTCGGATACACGCTGCCCAGGCACGGTTATCAGCTACCGGATGTACACAAATCGCTATCCGGTGTCGGTTCCAGCCACGGGCTCCATAGACTACAGGGAGACCGAGCTGCTCTATGTCACTTCACACCATACTGAGCCAGGTTTTCAGTCTTTTCCCGAGGCGACAACACCATTCTTGACGTGATCTAGGAGCCAAGCTTACTTCGTGATTTCGGCACCGTTCCTGCACGATAGATGGCCAACTCGTTGCGGACGTCATCGTTGAAGGAGATAAGATAGGTGTGGGAGGTCATAATAACATTTCCAGATCTCGTCGTCGGTCACTTTCTCTCGATAGCGAACTCTCACTATGCGTCAGAGACACAGTTGGTCAAAAATCTCAAAAAGTTGGACAGCTTTCTGATATCCTTCGTTCGTGTAGGCCATGTTTCGCTGGCATAATTCAGAACCCGACGGATGGCTGCGTTGAAGACCTGGATTTTCGTGGTTTCTTTTCCACAAGATGGAGTTGAGCTTCATAAAGGCTTACCGGGCATTGCCTATACGTCACTCAATTTCTTTAGCATATCTGTTGGAGCCAAGATATCTGAAGTCGATAACTTGCTGGATTGTTTCACCTCTTACTTTGCGGGGCTGGATAGGCCCGATCATGCAAGTGGAGAAAAGTTTGGTCTTCAACGTATTGATTTCCATCCCTACCGGTACTGCCTAGTGAGTTAGATTATTCGGCATTCGTTGGAGTTCTTCCAGGTCAGCCATCTAGGCTTGCGGGCCTAACTGGACACCAGGGTATCCCCACAATGCCCGTTAGAGTGACTAATCGATTGCGAAGCTAAAGAGCACTGGCGGAAGTGGACAGCCTTGTCGTGCACCAGACTCAATATTGAACTCTGTGATCTCCTCGCCGTATACCTAGACCCGATCTTCCATCATTGGATAGATGGCCTTAATTAGGTTTACCAGCTTCGCTAAGGGGATTGTCTACAGTGACTTACGACTAATGGAATCAAACGCAGCCCGGAGGTGGATGAAGCATGCTGTAGTAGGCTGAATAAATTCGAAACGATGCTCTAATGTTCGTCACAAAGAGAATACTTTGTCCACACAGCCTCTTCCTCGAGCGGGAACTTCCTTAGCTTGGCCTCGCGTCTCGTGCTCTGGAGGATGTTGTAGCGGAAAGAAACATTTTAGCAGCAACATCAATAAGACCGATTCCAAGATAATTATCACCTTTTGGGGATCGGTAGTTGTATTGGGGTACCCCAATCTCGCGAAACATGTTCAGTTGCCCAGATCGAACACAACAGCTTTTGATGTGGTCTGAGGAGTGTTGAGATGCAGGATATACAGACCTCGGCGGAAATCTCAGGGTCTCCAGGGTCTTGTCTTCAGTTGTCTGACGATTGCTGCACTCTCCGGTTTACCTGGTCCATTGCAATTGACATCATATGGTATTGTGGCTGGGCTGGTCTCGAGGTCCTGAGTTTTGGTTGACAGGTGGCTTAACAGTTGATTGAAGTACTTCACCTATCGATTCGTCTTGTGGTCCTGATTGTTGAAGAACTCTCCATCTGGGGAATACACTCATTTGCAAACCAATTTGGTTTTGCGGGAGACTCACTCGGAACCCAGCTGAATCTCTCGTTTGTGATGTTTTTAAGCAACTGAATGTGCTGCACCACGCCGCCTCATGTTTCAGTTGGTACGATATCCGAGACATCGCGGCACATGTATAGACGTAATGCTCTACTCATGAGGTTGCTGAAGATTCTTCGGCAGCCCATGACCGGTTTCGTCCTTTTTGGAGCTCATCTTAAACGTGGGATTCAGCTGGGTTCCGGGTGGGTCTCCCGCAAAACCAACTTGGTTCGCAAATGAGTGTATTTCGTTAATTTCGTGCAGTTCGGGTTCAAGTAGAACATAAGGTTGACGGAAACTCGGGGACTGCGCCTACCTGATGAGCCCCAAGAAGGGCGAAACCGGTCGTGGGCTGTCGAAGAATTTTCAGCAACCTTATGAGTAGTGTATTAACCCTCCATTTGCTCCATGTAGCAAGCGTTTTTGAGGCCGAAGCTTTCCGGAGTTTCTAGTTGGTCACTACGATGGAACATAGACAGTTAGTTTCCGCCAGACATAACCCTCACGTCAAGTGAGCAAAGAACCACTTGCTCGTGCCTGCTCTCATAGACTGATTAAACAGTACTTATGCTGTCCAGGACACTATCAAGCTGATGCCCTACTTGAGATACAATATCCGTCAGTTGATTCTACACTCTAGTCCCAATTCAAACAATTTTTGGTCTCGTTTTCTATCATTTCTTCCAATCCCACTGCTGTTTTCCTAATCGCCAGCGCGTAAGCCTGGTAGTGACGGTCATGTCCTGATAGGAGCATCATCTACAGAAGATCTGTGGTTGGTCTTTGTCGCATCGCTTCTGATAGATAGTCTCTCCACAGGACAGGATTATTGTATATTGATTCAGAATCAATGGCTCAGTGGTTAGAGCGCAAATTTACTGACCGGAAGGTCCGTGGTTCGAACCTTACCTCTGCATCTCGACTTCTCCTGTCTAGGCTTGAGCAACCCGGCAGTATCCCAGCCCTCGTGCTTCCTTCAGGTAGCATGGCACTAGGTCCCGAAAGGGTGTTACAGCTGAACGATTTTTATTGATTCAGAATGCAATGATGTCGGACGACATGAACACCGCACACGTCGACCTACTCATTCTGCGTGTATTCCGAGCCCACAGTCGGACTCAACCTGGGGTGTTAGTCATTCTCCGACCCAATAAAAGCGCTAATCTTTCTCTGAGGAGTGACCGTTTCTTTTTAAACGCATTTGTTTCGTGTATGTTCTATTCAGTATCCGTTAGACCTGAAGTTTCGCTAAAGTGCCCAGCTATCCGGAGAATACCACGTATTTTCAGCTCCATAACTCTTTTATCCAGCTTGGCTGTTCTGTCTTTTCTGGATGACCCTTATAGAAAGAGTGGTTTCTCATCCTCTCACAAAACGTGTGGTGCCGCTGGACAATTCAAATCGCGTTATGATGATGTGGCATAATCGGTCCGTTTGAATCGATCGAAATATTAACACGTCTGGACGGATTGTTCGTCCCTTATGGTGTATAGACCTCGCTTAATTTAGTGGACACCATTGGCAGATAATCTAACATGCACTGTAGGCACTACTGTCTGTTTCGTGTTAAGCCGTCGTGTGGTTATCTTGCGGTATCCCAACAGAAGTCTAAAGATGCCTGGAAGTCAAGTTAAGATATCGCAAGCGATGTCTTCTTTGGCGTGTAACGGCACCTCTTAAGACAAATTATCCCTGGCTTGATGTCATTTTTAGATTTCTACTGAGTGACTTCATAATTTTTGTCGAGTCACTCAAGTACTTTATCAGGCCGCCTTTAAAGTTACCAAAGCGTCTTAACATGAATAATGTTTAGCTCGCAAGTGAATAATCATACCCATAGATGTTCGACGTAGGGGACGGACATGTTAACTCGGGTAATAAGCGTTCCTCAAAGACTCAAGACCTTATCCAAGCCGCCACGAAGAGACTGGACCTTACCATTGTGTGACGGTTTGTGTACCTCCGCGACCCTTTGAGCTATACTGGTGTCCATGCGACACTCGCAGTCTCTCATATCAGGTTGGTCAATGGTTAGCGCTGTGAGCAACACAGTCTCCTGGCCCTCCAGGTTGGGGGTTGGAACATGTGTGTCAACTTGTACTATAAAAATGGCAATTCACTGGCATTTTCCGCCAAACACCGCCGCCCTGCATTCGTGCTTTCGTGGTAAAGGCTGTGTTTAAGGACCCTAATCGTCCTCCTGTTTAGACCTGGGCGCTCTGGCAGTACCCCAACCCTCGTGCAACCATGATACTTATAAGTGGTTGTACGACAGTGAAGCATCAGCGTCAGCTCTGATGTTATTGTCCATGATGATGACAACTAATCCAAGGAGTGTGCTACAGACCCAAGTGAGGAAATCGCTACACAATGTTTGGTTGACACTGATCACAACAATACACCCCGCGATAAAAATTGAATGAACTTAAGCGACCTTAAATGACCTCAGCTGTTAGATCTATCTTCTATAATTTTGACTCAGTGTTACAGTAAATGGACCAGACCAGAAATGAACATAAGGGCAGGTTTTCGCTTCCACGAATTTAAGGAAACTCACGTTTTAGAAAGACTGAGAATCACAGCAACAAATTTATATGGTTGCACCTGCCATATAGGGGTGAAGTGAAACTAGTAAACTTAAAATTGACTACAAATTGAGGGAATCAAAACTCTGACAGAGAGGTTTTGTCACCCATGTGCTGTCTGGGTATAGTCCCGTTCCTGCACCTTGGAATTTGCTCACATATTGTTTCTCGCAGGTCACAGACGACCCTCGGCGGATGAAAACTGTATAAAGTGATTTTACTCGCATTCATGAGTTAATACATCGAACTTAATCAATCTAAAAATCTGTGATGTGACACGTCTAATCATCATAATTCAGCTGTGGTGCGATTAGAATATTTCTTGAACTTGCTCTAACGGGAACTTGGGACGTTAATACACTTGATGTTCGCTTTCCTTGCTAGTCGTATTGTTGACGTATCAGACCAAACTACCATTTAATCTTCGTGATTAAAGTTTTTTGCACCATCGAATTGCCTGAGGAATTAGAACCACGTTGTGTGCCAGAATAATGCCCATAGACCGCTCAACTATCCATGTGAAGGTAGACTGCATGTTCGAACGAGATTTGAACCTGTTTCTTTTCGTGTATGGCTTCACAGAAAACCTCGTCCTGTCATTATGCACCTGTAAATCATGAGTGGGTTCATTATGCGCTCCAATCGACCGTTCCAAACCAGTTTACTGTGAGCTTACATCGCAAGCCAAAGAATGAATGCACAGTTTGTCTCTACTCTACTTCCATAAGTGTGTGTTACGTCGGGAGCTTGCACGAATGGATCATCCATCAAGTTGGGTGCGCCTGTTTTTCAGTGCCACGCAACGTGAACCGAACGCCTGTGTGATATAGCTCCCTTCAGTTGATACTTGTATCCGTCACATTCGATCACCCCATCCGTTTTCAGCCTTTATGTGCACACCTTCCTTAAGTGGCTTATTGGTCGTTTTTCGTTGACGATGTACTCGTTCTCAAATTTAGCGCTGTTTTTTCCCCGGAACTTCCAACTCTTCCATTATGCACCTTAAGCTGAAGAGGTAAAGTGTTGCTTTTCTGCGTTACTTATTGTCAGTCGTTCATGGGGCATCCTTAGTCAAGGTCTGCCTCAGTAGGTTAGAAATTATGACTGTGTGCACCACCTCAGTATTCGTTACCGTGGGCGTCATAGCACCAGCGAAACGATACACCACTGAGAGTTCCGCTGTGGAATCAAAGAGGCTTTGGTGCCACAAAAATACCATAGTCCAGATAGGAGTGTACTAGGAGATTGGACTCTGTGTGACGAATACACTGAGCTGGACCATTAAGTCGGGGCCGTGCACTACATACAAGATTTCTAGGAAACTCCGTTGGAAACACAAGGTGGTCATAGAATTATACCGCCGTGTCGAACGAAGATATAGTTCTTGATATGACCAGCTGTCGACTGCGTTAGGTAGTCTGATTATTCCTGACTAGTTGTCAGTCACCACCGGCCATCTGATAAGCTTACATTAGGCTTGGTTAAATGGACAAGTTCGCCACAATTCGTGTGTCGTTTCATTGAATCCCAGCTCGAACCTTGCTATTGGCGTGATCCTGACTGACTCGTCCTGTATGACCCCCTAAGTGGTCTCGTATGGGATACGGTTAACCGTCGAGAAGGTCTCCGAGATGCCGATTGCTGGTTGTCTCTCTTGAGGGCTGGTCACTCTATAGGTGCCGCCTTACACTTGTCGTGCAAAGCGATTGCGACTGCGTGTACGGATGTATTCATGCTAGTAGTAACGTGGCTTACCTGTGAATAATTCGATGTACCTAATACCATTTATTTTCGTGGCTGGTCTCCTTCAGTTCTTATCACTTCTATAATACACCTTATATCGTCATTTCATTTGTTACCCATTGCTTTCTATACCGAATTTCAACTTGTAGTGAATGTGTTCTCAGCTCAGTATTTCATACTAACAACATGTATGGGTGACTTTGACGGGTTTGGCAGTAGAGTAAATTATCACAAGTCAAGGTAATTTTCCGGACACTTCCTATAATTTGAATTCATTAGCGATTATCTCCTTCAGCTGGTGTTGATAACTGGGCATGTTCATGTCGATGAACACAATTTTTCAGCTGGTTACCTGGCACTAGCCTGACAACCGATAATGAGGGTCTTTTGGAGCTGTTTTCTACTGTTTTCGGTAATCTGTTTGAAGCTCGGCGCTAGCTTACTACTTAATTTCGTTTCCTTTACTTAGGGAGACGATTTCCCTGCCGTAGACAGCTCCACAGCATCGGCTTCTTTTGAGGACCGAGTGATTCAAGATAAACTTGCAGCTCCACGCATAACAATGGAAGAAGTAAGCCCACATTCATTGGATAGTTTTGGTTCGGTGTATGGTGTCCCAGCGGGTGTTCGGAACGACGGTGATATGGATCACCAGGTACTTACTACAGTGGAAGGTTCGGCGCCCGGCTGTTCCACGCATGAGTTCGCTCAGAGAACTGATAGTCGACATCCTCGTAAAAGCAGTTCAAGGTACTTCAATCCACGATCCAGAATGAGACTTCCAGTGGTCATGTCAGGTATAAATCGTTTGCCTTGGGCATCTTGGTTGACAGCTCCTTGGCTTCGCTTCCGGTCCGGTCGTTCACTGCATCGTCGTAATTCTTCATCACCGGCTCCTTATGTGTTCCGACCTACTATCCAAACAAACAGCCCCACCATCCCATCTGACCCGTTGCTAGTGCAACCGGAACCACATGAGTTCACGTCCACTCTACATGGGTCGGTCAATTTCCATTCGGTGGCCCAAACCACCGCTCAGTCTCAGCGTACTAGCTCCGAGCGAGTTGTGGTCGCTGTCGTTGAGACGGTACCGGATCGACTGCAAACCAACAGTTCAAATGACTCGGATTCCAGTGGGACAGATAGTGCAGGTGATAATCGGGCTGCCTCATCCGGTGGCTCCAGTAGTCCACTCCCGGATGAGTGTTGCACTACACTTTCATGATTTTAACCTGTCAGATCAACCAAAGTAGGTACTTCACACCTACTTCAAACCTACGTACTTTGTTTCTTCCCGTCTGTACATTCGCTCACACTGTCAGAATCAGAGTGTCATACTTTCACTTCACCCCAATCGTGATGACAATGTCCAAACTTTATTGCTGTTTGTCATTGTATCATAGAATCTTCAGGATCCACTATCTATCGTCCCTCCTTTCACTTTGACTCACTTCATTTGTACTAATTTACGTAATGCCTGCTTCCACTAGTTCATGTTCTCAAAGGAAGTGATTGATCGACACCTTTGATTGATACTAGCTTTCTAGCTTCATTGGTAGTGCAACTTTCGTCTTCTTCAATTACTTACTGTACTCTGCACTCAGTCACCCACCCCATGCATCGTTCAAATTAATATACTTTTCATTGACGAGGTTTTTCATTCATTTCCTTTTAGATGTTCTGCCCACACCCCCTCTGTTTTCTCCCGTGGTTACAGTTCTTTCACTCATGTACTATTCCCTGGATGTTTGTCATTCATCCCGGGCCTAGCTCCTCCACCTTCATTTCTTTTTGGTGGTGCAGTTTTCTCCCATTTTCCCACGTAGCATTTCGGCACTGAAACTACCCACCCATTTACAAGCCCTTCGTGTTCTACATCTTTTTATCCATGGACGACCGTGGATTGCCGACCGCCCGAAAGATATGTATGCACTTTCGTAATAGCATAATACTTACCTGTATAATTCTGTTCCACTTTTTATGTTCCTTAAAGCCAATTGATGTTTCTAGGTGGTTGCTTTTTTTCGGAAGAATGAACATTGAGTTTCGCTGCACAAGTGGTGAGAAACTATCGTTGATCTCTAAGCGATGGACATTTGTCTTTGTCTTGGGAGCAGCCGTCACTGCTCTCTATTGCAAGTTGATTGATGATGCTTTACGGTAGCATCGGTATTGCATTATCATGTTAACGCAATGATCAGTATTGCAAACTCATGCTTAACTACCACACACTTGAAGAATACCGTATTGATATACGATATATACGCTGAAGGGCTGGAGCCCTATCGCAAAAAAACCGTGCGGTTCTAGCGAAAACACCTAGAGGCATGTCTACATCTTCCGGCAGTACTTTACTGATCACGTCTGGGTATCGTTTTGGAGTAGGTTGACATCAGGAGAACTAACCTAGCATCCTAACAACCCTTGCCCAAAAATGCCCGAGTTCCAGCCAAGGACTCTATCTGGGCCATTTGTGGTGTCCTGTAGGGTTCCTAATCACAGTACTATTCGCGCAGACCTCAACCAGGAGAACACATAAAGTCCACAGCCCTCAGACTTGAAATATCCAGTTTGATTTCGCACTGTTAGTCATGGATTTCAAGCGTTTCGATAAATTAGGTTAGGGGTGGTGAACAATGCTTGCTTTGCAGGACAGTTTGTGGGTATACATGGCACCTGTCCTAGCCATCTTTACCTATCAAAGCTTGACTGCTCTGGGAGATACATTTGTCCATCACTCGTTTAGGCACTGTTTCATTATAAACCACTATCAGCAAACCGCCGGTGGTACTATCCATGATGACGACCGTGGTGCAACCTTCCGAGACTTGTTCCATTAACTCTCGTCTTTTGTAGGTTACCACGGACTTCTGTTGTCATGCGCAATATTTCAATGTGTGGATCCCATTGTTTCTAACTTCGTGCTAGGCTGAACTGCTTTTCTCTCATTGCTCTAACAAGTCGCAGATTGTCGGTTCTCCTTTATCCGTTTGTCACACTTCAAGTCAACACTGTCGTAGGCTTAAAATCTTCACGACTCTTCGTGTTTACCGCAAAAAAAACAGGAACTTGTTCTCTACCGTGAACGTTATATTCAGCCTCTCTTGGGACCCGTCTTGATTATGTGGTTTATCATGGCCACTGAGACCTGCTGCGACTGTCGATGTTGCTCGACTCACTGCGCCGTATAGCAAATGTCCTCTCCCCTTTCTCCTTGTACTTAGGACCTGCGTGAATTTTGTCATCTGCATGTCTGCGAAACTGGCGATAAAATGCCAATAGGATGAAGATATCCACAATTCCGCCGTAATTTCATATGCCGATGCTGAGAAGTGACAAATAAATAGACTGTTGCTTAAATCAACGCGTTCCGGCTTTTCAGCCGTGAACTGCGTATGTGAGTGACGTAGTTCTAAGTAGAAAAACACGGAAATCTTCATCAGTAGCAAGATGAAGATGCTGGGCGAAAGAGGTGAAGACGATCGAGTGAATGTAAGAACGCCGCGAAACTCATGGTTTTTGACTATATGCCATGTGTGTCGTAACAGCTTGTGGGTGGACAGAGTTCATTCTCATTTTAAATTCCTTTATTTTTTAGGAGGCGATGGCCATAAGCGAGGGTGGTGTGACGACGAAGTCCGAAATCGAGTCAATGGGAGGTCTTACAACCAAATCAACCCAAACTAACCGCCTGCTATTTCGGCTAGTGCAAGCAAGCACCTTTTCAAAATGACCCATCGATGGTGTTTATCTTAGTTCTAATCAAATAATATCGTTCGCCCGTTTCAACAGCTTGGTTATTAGCTTTCCCTGGTTTGTCTTGAGGCATTCATGGACCACAGGCTCCACTAGTTTCCACTAACGACCTGTCCACCTCTGGCTGTCAGATGTTTACTTGCTTTCGTGTCGTGCTCCTTGACGTGAACGAGACCTGTTTCTTATTCATCCTAATCTCCTCCCATAGGTACAGAAACCACGGGAGAAAACCATTGCGTCCTTTCGCGTTATCCGTTTGTTTGCTTGTGCTATCCTGTCCGATTGGTGACAAATAGTTGTCGCTTTGTTGTTCAAATAACACATACCTCCTCCCTGTTTCAATGAACTTACTGAGCAGCGATTAATATAGTCCAGTCGGAACGTTGATGGAAATCCAAACAAGAATACTAGGTTTGTCCCATCCCAGTGCTAAAAAAACAAAGCATCCATCTTTTTTGACATGACAGACCTAATTTCGCGATATACCATGAGCGGAAGTTGGTATGTGCGACGAAAAACGAAGGTAAATTCGCAGTCTGTAATGAAATGCTAAGGTTAATTTACGATGAGTGATGGGCTAACAAGGGTAGTTTTCGTACACTAAACTGGCTAATGCCTTTTGTCAAGTTTTCACTGCTTCTACCAAATCGCGTACCTCATCCGCCAAATCAAATCCACGTAAACCACTCAACTTCTAATACGCGTACAGAACTGCTTAACTTTTGATACAGTTCTGACTGATGGAAATTCTGGCCATGAATCGTGTTCCAACTGCTCTCCTAGTGTGTTTCTTGTCTGTTCAGTAAAAACCAGTAAAGGAACCGAAAGACCTCGTTCATATTAGTATTGCAAATTTTCAGTCAGTAACTGACTTGGTGACCTGATTTAGCATAGCCATGAATGACTCGCGTATAAACGCCAAAACATTACATCCAGTCCTATCGTTTTTAGTGGTCTTTTCGTATTTTACCTTCCAGTTGGTTGTGAGACCAGGATCTATCTTAAAAATATGTAGTTTCTATGTCAGTTGGATTCTGGAAGAAAGTAAGAACCACTGTTTATGGTCCAACCACATACATTTCACTAGCAGTGTTTTTTGGATAATTACAGGTTATGTACAGATAAGATCAATTTAGAGTTGGTGACATGGGGTAAGGTGGGAAATGAGCCGTAAGCTAGGTAGCTCAGAGTGCACCGGTTAGATCCGTTCTCCTGCATCACGTGTTTTGTTTACTCCTGAAGTTTTGCGTATCCGGCTCACGTGAACATGTCAGGAAACAAGTTCATTTCGAATATGTCCATTTGAGAACTGGGAAAACTCTGTGTTCCTTCAATTGGGCTTTTGGCATTCCTGAAGACCATTAATCGTATGCGTGCACTTTTCGACACGGAGAACTCGAACCAGCAGCAGAGACGGGATATCAAAAGTGAACCATGTTAAATTTGACTTATAATTTCATCTGCATACCAGCTTGGTTTTGACGGGATACTTACCTGGGACCCAGCTGAATCTCTCGTTTATGATGTTCTCAAGCCGTGTCAACTTCTTGTTCGATCGTGTGCAGTTTTGTTTTCTTGTATGCACGTCATTTATTTATTCAAACTCAGCTTGAATTTCCGTCAAAATTATTTTTCTCAATAAAGCAAAATGAAATGTCAATAGATGCAAACGATAGCAAAACATCGGAGCCAGTTACATCTATGAAGTCCTGATCCAGGCACATAGCCAAGAACCAAAACGATACATTTTCATGACATACTCTAGACTTTGTTTGAAATATCGTCCCAAGTGGATGCAACCCTCTTGTACATACGTACAATACATGTTCCTGTTGATGTGCTTGGCTGCTGCAAACTCTACGGGTTTAAAACGATAACAGCAAAGCAGGGACTACTTGAAACGTATATGAGATAGTGTTTGGTGAATCAGTGTCGGATACGAAATGAACAATCCTGGATACGTAAAACCAATGACCCAAGTAATTATCTCGCGTGTGCGAACTCTTGAAATAAAGCAAGCACTAGCGATGCCATCATTGGGCGCAAGAATAGGTAAACTTACTATGTTAGATAGACTGTATATCAGACGTTCAAAGGTTGTGCATTATATGGTTTTATATTATATGTTGACTTTCCGAGCTACAACAGATCCTCCAATTTGACATTGGACATTTAATTATGTTGCCCCAAGAGTGGCGTAGCATTTCACCGACCAAACAGAATCTTTAAGAGGATATCAAAAAGGTTTCTTCGAGAGTTTTCTTCAAATCGGATACTGAGGTCTTAATTGTATCTGGGTTTCCTAAAAATCTTCCGTGAATACTCAGTGGCTGTCTTTCGTAGTCTCTAGTGAATGTGGCAGTTAATCTTGCATGTTAGTGACATACTAGTGAAGCATTGATTGATTGAAGCCTGTTGATATGAGAAGATAGTGAACCAATGGTGTCTACGTAATCGGCCATCTCATTCGGTGTAAGGTCAAATGTATAGGGCGCTTTCTTCATGATGCGCCAGCTTTTCGGCAACCAGAAAGTGTTTTCTCCCCGGTTATGAAGGATCTGTTTGTTTAATGTGCCCACAAGAATATTTTTACTACTCCTTTTAGGGGGAGCACTGTAGCATTACTCATGAAACCATACAACTCGTGTCTGTCCCCTACCGTACTGTCTAGGAATTGGACTGAACTTTACCTTCAATACATCAAGTAAGGTCGTCATACTCGCCTATCAAAGCCGCATGGACTTTGGGATGCAAAAATACCTAGACGGGAGTGCTTCATGGTTCGGTGGGTAAAAACGATGCAGCATTAATGGATTTTTCACGAACACTTATTCTGATATGAAAACCATGGTGATTACTGGGAACCCTGTGGACAGTTATCACGCTGCGTTTCCTCCTAGGATTCAACTTTAGCAGTTGGAATTCGTGCTGAATTTTCGAAATGTTCCAACGAATTTATGCTGCATGCGTATTCTGGACTGAATCTCCCATTGGTTTAAATCGGGAAAAGCCCGTTAATTTTGGGACAAAGTGTCCTAGAAAAGCTTGTCAAACCAACTGTTTGGCTTGTCAGCCAAGTAGCAAATCTGGGTCAAGTGTGTGACATTCTTTCATTGTGTTATGTTACACTGTGATGTAAGCGACTCATCTGCGAAACGGTTTCTGCCTTCTCGGGTTTTAGTTTCCGGGTGTAAGGAGTGACATTGGGAAGGAAATTCGCGCCGTGACGAGGATGTCCCCTATTAACGACCGGGAAGGAGACAGTACTCTACAAAGAAGTGTCTATCCACATCCTTGTGTTCGGTTTGTCCCAGGCATTCACGCCCTTATGCTGAAATATGTAGTCACCAGAAATTCCTGTTAGTGTGATGACTACAGCTCCTGTAATACTGACAACAGCAAAAAGCTGCTATAGTGGGTATCTACACATAAGGAGCAGAAAACTCGATGTAAACATTTATTCACATTCGACCGTACAAAAGAGGGTGGTCTATACGAAATAGACCACCAACCAGTGGTCAAGTGTGAGCGAACCAACCTGGACTGCAACCCTCAATTGAGGCATGTACTTAGCGCGCTTTTCATGCCTCGATGACTGCAGCTCGGTTATTCAGGTTGTGTGGTATGGGATACTTGTGGCAGACAACGGATGGATCGACTAGCTTGCACGATGCGATATCGGTTCAAACACTTCTCAGGCTATGCAATTCACCTTAACTGCATCTCACTGATTCACCAGAATAAATTTGTTTCTTGCCGCAGTTAGCGAGGCTGTAATTGCAGCTAACTGCCGGTGGTTCTTGCGATTAAATCATTACCGAACCTTCGCGTTACTTCTTTAAATTGGCTGGATCGTGTTTATTAGTCTATGACCCCTTCTGAGGCTTCTCCATCAGGGTTTCTCAGGTGGCTGTAGATGGCAGAGTCGTGGTTGGTGCTTTGCACTGTGTTGACCTCAGAGGCACACATAATCAAGCTTCCTAAGGGGATTGTCAGCTTATTGGCTTATATAGCGCGGTGGTGCAACCCTCACTCACCCCCTGGAGCGCCAACCTCACACCTCTATACTTTTATTCACTGAAACGTCGAAGGATATAAGAATAGAACCGGACAAGATTCACCAATCCAACTTCAACAAAATATCACACAACTCTCGTTCGACAGAAGTATTAAGTGACAATCATTCGTCACTTGACATCACCATCGACCTCTTTGTGTGCTGTGATGATTTGTTCACGTCCTTGTAAATCGTGATGAAGAATTCAGACAGCAGCGTATGGTGAATCGGCATGCAATAAATAGGAATACTGCTTGTAGTTAATGGATATCGTCCTCTTGCCCGTAACTTCAATCATGCGTGCTCTTGTTCAGCTACTACAGCGTTTTCATATTTTACATTTGGATCACGGCATGGTGAGGTAGTTTGACGCCAGCTCGTAAGAATATCAGTTTTTTTTCACCATTATCTTTACATTCACACCACCTGCAATCCAACGCAAAACGCTGTCTACAGTTTTCGATAAATACACTCATTTGCATACCAATTTGGTTTCCACGGGAGACTTACCTGAATCTCATCTGAGTCTCTCGTTTATGAACATTTTCGGTCGCTTTCATCAAACTCCTGTTGGGGTGCTTATAGGATGGATTTTCGGATTTCTGCTGACCGTAGATAAACAAATTTTGCATAAGCTACTTCGGTGTTTTTCTAGAATCAAAGAATAACATAAGCTGTGCGTTAAAATTGTGAATCAGGGAGGATGCCGGGTCGCCAATTCCCTCTTCTCCCTTTAGAGTGATCAATCTGGTCGGGTTCACGAGTGGTCTGTGTCAAGGATTTTCGCAATTTTAACACGCTAAGTATTTAGTTGAATAGCCGACTGCCTTTTCAGTGGATGTCACATCACTCCCATCCGTATACAGATACTGGGTAATGTGTCAAAGCTTGTTTTTAGTTAGGCACCTTGTTCTGACTGTCAGTTACACTAAAACAGGAAAGGTAGCGAACTATAAAACGATGCATTCAGTTTGAACATGCCACTAACTGAGATGCCAATCTAGGAGAATTCGCTTTGAGATCCCATTTAGGATTGTTTTTTGGAGTGATCTGCGCCATCTCAAAATTAACGGGATAAGAAATGGGGACAACCCCAGTCGGCCAGTTTTGGACAAGAAGTCTGAACAACGTATCACTCATTGTTTTTTTACTTCCGGTTAATCTGGACTGAATACGGGAAGACCATCTATTGTTGGGTTGTTCTATGGGCTTGGCAATTTTTCTGTAGATTTTTCCCCACCCGTTGGTGACGTCGGTAGACCCGGTGGCGATGCGTCCTTGTTTAGTTTACATAAAATGATGTAAGGCGGTGGGAAACAAACTCCGACTCGACTAGACAAGCAGTTAACGAACAATACACGGTGTAAAATTAACAGCTGCCAGCCGCAACCAACGTAGTCGTGCAAAATGAGGAACACGCGGGATAGAAATGGTGAATATTGTCACCATAAGACAAGGGAAGCCAGCCGAAAAGTCCGAGGTAAATGAAACGGGATACCAGTGCTTTGGATGTGACTGGGGGAGATACCCAGGAGCGAGAGAGTTATTGCCTTCGGGTTTCAACAGACTCAAAAAATAGCGCTTGCCACTATAATTCGCGAACGGCATAGAAAGATACCAACCGGGGTACTGAATTGTATTAGTGGATAGTTGTGCGTTTACGACATGCGGTCGTTCACATTACCTCAACCTCGATGTCAGTGATGGTTGCAGCCGTCGAAGAATTTAACAGAAAGATATTATCTTCTGTGACTAATCGTCAAGAGCTGGAAAAGAAGGCATTGCCCATGTTAGAACTACCTTCGTCTTACTGATGGTGTAGGTTTTCTATTGGTGTTCAATACTGACTTATCTTACTGGAGTGTGTGTGTGTATGGAAGGAACTCGCACTACCCTAGAATAGCATCGTAGGAATCTACTTTGAGTAAATTCACTTAAGAATGCGGCCGAGTCTACAAATGGCTTCTCGTTATCGTGACTCGGTTGGACAATGTAAAGAGAGGAAAATAAAGGTGTCGTTGCCGTGTTGGTTTACTGGTGCTCACTAACTCTGAGAGCGCCTTGAACAACAATAGATTTTTATCCTTTATCTTGATTTATTGCCCAAGTTACCTATCTCATCGTAGCAAAAACTTGTGTTTTCTCGAGGACATTGTGAAGTTACAAATGTAATTGATGTGCGATTCTAGATAACTCATATGTCGTCCGTGACGCAGAGGACAATCACGGTGACATCTGACGTTATTAACTGTTAGACGTTTTCCGGTCACCGGTTTTACTCCAAAAAATCTTTAAAATTTCCCACTATAAGCAGCCTGTCACTGGATTCAGCCCATATGATTTTTTTCATCGTTCATATAAATTAATAGGTTTTACCAAGAAAGTTTTACAAATTTGAACAGGTTTTGAATGATATCAAGCGTTGAAAATCGGTGATGTTGACGAGGAAGTCCGATTTGGCACTTCCACTCGCCTTGTAATGTCATACTGAAAGAATAAATCCGCTTGTCCAAAAAGTTTTGCGATTGTATTAGACCGTCCTAGCATAGTGTTGGCAGAATGGAACGTGAATTCCCACATTCCCTATCAGGTGCACCCTACCTCGGTTGAAAATTCAGCGGCTTCATTTCCTGTTCTGGCTTATATACATCCCGCTTTCTCAATTCAAATTGCAGGTTTCCTTGGTTTAATTTCACACCCTATTTCACCGTATATTAGGTGAGTAAACTTTGACACGTGTGTTCAGCTGAAGCGTATCCAAGCAGGAACTCTCAACACACCGGCTGATCTCGAATGGCTATGTGTTTCCTGTAAGCAGAGTGGACGTATACCTGCACTGAAATTACTTTAGGTTTGCAATCAGTGCACTTGTTTCATCGGATACCAGTTTCGTTACAATCCTTTCGAACACAGGTGGCACTGTAAGAATTCAAAACAATGAAAATTCCAACAAAACTATATTCATTTTGGTGCAATCGGAATGCAGGTTTTAAATTCTTGGATAGTTGCGAATTAAATCGCGGACAGAGTTTTTATGCCGCTTATTGGAACCCTGCAAGTCTGCTATTATATTTGATAGTTCACTCAATTGATCAGTAAAGACCGAATATTCTGTTTGAACCCGTTGATTCTCACGAACGTCTTTGTACTGTGCGTCACCATAATCGTCAAAAACTCCATTATCTGTCCTGAGACCAGCCGAAAATCGTCTCGATTGGACGGATGTGTCACGTGCGGACTCTGGACTAAACGAAGGCATGCCTTGATTGGTCATAATGTCAGCCAATCTGGATCGAGCATCTATAGCTCGACGCTCCTCGCCCCCTCATGAAGACTAGCGCAACATTGTGGGAAATTCTGTGATGACCATATAAATACAGCGTTAACAACCTTCCTTTGTCTCCATAAAGGGCTGCCTCAAGTTACCGTGTCTTTTGATATACTATAGTGGGCGGAGCAGGATGCCAAGGACGAATATATCTGTGTAACATCCGATCAAAATACCACAGGTTTTAGTGCTGCGTGCATTCATTCCATTCGGAATATCTGAGTGCTCGATTTCAAGTTGTCTAAACCTGAATACATTTACACTAGCGTATGCGAGATCCTCTTCCTAGGCCGCGGTCATCGAAGCTCTGTAGACATCTCCGTTTCGTTTTTAACACTGTCCATATTTCATAAACAAAACATGACGGTCTATACTCCGCCGTCATATATACGAACCTAGAGACTGAATGAAATGACATTGTCCCGTCACAAATAGTGCAAAGTACTAAACCGCTCTTGGCCTTAGATCTTCGTTCGCACGCTCCATCTGAAAAAAGGCGAGCCGGAGCGATAAAGCATCCTTAATCGAACGCTGCGAAGCGGGAATTGTTTATTTTTGGTTCGCATACAGTACGTTTGTTGACCATATGTACAGAAAATGACTTTACCCAAAATTGCTCAAGTCATTTTTCTTCTACGGAGACGCTAAAAATGCAATCCGCATATTCTAACATCAGCGTTTGCTTCACGATGTGGCCAGTCGGAAAATTAAATGAGAATGGGAAGAATGTATACTGTATTAGGGGACATTTTGCATAGTCGTGTTTTTGGGCCCCTCCTATACACTTTCACATGACTACGAATGTACTACAAGTCAGGTATTAATATACTTCTGAAATATTTCCTATCGGGAGACCGTGGTTAGAAAAACAGATCAGCCAACAGATTTGAAGTCTCCTTCTTGGTCCAAAAATGTTAGTATGGCAACCGATGGGATGTCAAAGTGTGGTACTTTATGTGCCGTTGTGTAGCCTGTGATATGCGTGTGTTGATTCGATCCTGTCTCTGAATCGCCAAAATGAGTTAGTAACTTTACAGCGAAGATTTAGTGAAATTTGTTCTGATGGAATACACTAATCATAAGGATGCCGAGAACTATTCGACAACCCACAACTGGTTTCACTCATCTTGGGCTCATCAGATAGGCGCAGACGCCGAATTCCCGGCAACCTTACATACTACTTGAAGACCCAGTTGGAAGCGATTCGCAAAACATATTAAGTTACATACTAATTTGGTTTTAACAAGATACTCAACTGAATCCCTCGTTCATGATATTCTTCAGCTGAATGTGCGGCTCAAGGACGCCTCATGCTTCAGTTGTTACAATATTCGGTATGTCGCAGTATAGTGTCTAGAAGAAATACACTAGACAATGTACTTTGATGTCCCGAATATCGTACCAGTTTAAACATGGGGTGGTCTTGTTCAGTGCATTCAGTAGGAGAAGAAGGATATCACAGACGAGAGATTCAGGTAGGTCTTCCGTTAAAAACCAAATTAGCTAGGAGACGAGTGTATTTCGCGTAGCGCAGCTTGATTTCCTGACATGACTGAATTGACGAGTCACTCTAGCCGTCGTGCCATTAACGTCGGCTCTCGAGGGATATGGACCCCTACTGTGACCACTGTAACTTAATACGTACGCGAAATGCACTCATTTGCAAACCATTTCGGTTTTTGACGGGTGACTCACCCAGAATCCAGGTAAATCTCTCGTTTTTAATGTTTTAAGTAACTGAGTGTGCTGCACCAGGACGTCTCATGTTTTAGTTGGCACAATATTCCAGAAATCGCGATACATGTATAGACGTAATATGCTACTCATAAGGTTGCTGAAAACTCTTCGACAGCCCACGGCCGGTTTCGCCATGCATGACTCACAGCTCTAGAAAGGCCACAGGAATAAAGAAAACAACTACCAATTACTGTATTCTAGTTAACTTGTCAGGTAGACCACTGAGTAAAGACGAATGCTGTCTGTTAGAAAAGGGACTAAGCTCTGCTGTGAGCAAAAAAGTAATAAGAGCGGAGGAAATAATTCTCAGTGTCGAATCGGTGTTCCAAAAACTTCCTTTAGCGGAAGCTGAGGAGCTACGAGTACAATTGGTCACGGTCCTAAAATCCCAACAGCCATGAGCTCCAAATATTGCACCACCAGAACGGACAGCATTGAACACATTGAGACAGACATATAGTATTGCCATTATGAAGGCCGATAAAGTTAAAGCCACAGTAGTAGTGAACAGGAGCGACTATTTTCAAAAGGTTAAGCAATACTTCGCCGATGGAACATACCGACAAACTACCGGTAGCAGTATTACTTCAATAACAAATAAGAGTAAGTTTGAAGATGGTAGATATTAAAGATCCATAATAAACCATTCAGGGCAATGTAAGTGGTATCGGTTGCACCCAAAAGTATGATTCAATCAGGACTGTATGGACTGCCAAAAATCCACAAGGCAGATGTCCCGATGAGGTCAATAGTGGATGGTATAGGCTCGCCACCCCATGAGCTAGCCGGATTCTTAGCCGGTATACTAAAGCCACTCACGGGGAAATCAAGCACCTTTATAAGGAATCCGTACGACCTTGCCAATAAGGACGCAGGGCTTCCTTTGGAGATGGATGAAGTCCTCGTGAGTTTTGACGTAGTATCCTTGTACACAAAACATCCCTAGGGCGGATGCTTTGGATGCAACCAAGGAGTTGTAACTGGGACGGTCACAGCCATCGGTGGATGAAATAGTTGAGGGCATGAGAGCGTGTTTGAATCTCGATCAGTTTGTTTCTGACACAACTGTTTACTCACAAGGACAAGGTCTTGCAATGAGATCTCCAATATTCCAAGTTTTAGCTAATATTTATATGGAGGATTTCGAACAAATGGCCTTGGCCGGATATCATTGTCCACCGAAAATGGTTAGGCACTATGTTGACGATACCTTTGTTGTAATCAAAAGTGATGACTTGAACAACTTCCACGACTATCTCAGTAGTTTAAATCCTCACATCAAGTTCAGCATGGAGATAGAGTCCACCTCGGGCACACTACACTTCCTGGACTGTATAACACATAAGAGTGGTGGAAAATTGAAAACCACTATCTACCAGAAACCCACAGACACAAGAACCCTCTTAAACTACTCATCAGCACACCCAAAGTCCGTGTACGCCAGCATTGTCTCATCGATGTTCAGTCGATGATTACTCAATCGGTTCCAAGCGTTTTTCAAGTGTCGTGTAGTTCGAAAACCGAATCGATTCTCCACTTACTGAACCAGTTTTCAACGAAACCCGCTCTGTTATTAGCATTCTAATTTGTTTGTCCACAACTTTATTGTTTATACAGCCGTCCGTCTGCCTCGATTCGATTAACCTGATTGTTATACAATAAGGCGGAGCCGAGTGTACCCAGTTTTGCAGGTATTCGAGTACCGACAGCTCGATTTCTGTCAATAAGTTTTCCACTGCAATCACCATTATACCTTATTTCTTGCACTTTCCGACATCCATAAACTGCGTGTATCAATGTTTACGTCCGGCCAGAATTGTAGCGCAGTCCACTTTAGTTATCGACCCGTTCAGTAAAACAACGAAATTTTCTAGTGCGTAAATGTTCCACTAGCAGATACAAATGAATAAAATTAGGCGTGCGACCTGTCCTAGGTCCTCAGGTGTCAGAATGGCCGCCTTATTTCGACTTTTGGCGTCCATTTAGTCAACTCTTCCAATAAAATATAAGCTCGAGTAGAATGAGGACAAGTTTCTCAGAAGGAGTTTAGCACCAAAGTACTTGTACTAATAAAACCAGTTCTGGAACAGGGCATAAACAAAAGCCTTTAAGGTAGTTCTGCAAAATGCCCGGTTAACTGAATACACAGGTATTTCATCCCAAGATATTTCTCTTTCATTTCATACTGAGTTACTCGCCTGTCGTTTCTGCTAGAGACGGCATATTGCCAGATTAGAGAAGACAGTGCGTTGAAATTTTTATCCTTATCTCCAACCACTGATGCTTCTTTCCTAAAATGGACGATGCCATCATAACGAAGGTGAAGCGAGCTCCCTATTACGATGCAATACCATTCGGATCAAATAACTTTATCTAAAATCACAGTTCTGAACCTTCGCTCATTCTGGTTAGCCCCTTCAGCCATTTCAACCACCAAGCGGAAGAGAAAGACATTTTATGCACGTTATTAGGCGTCTCGGCTTCCAGAAACTGTATTCGCTGAATATTTGTCTCTAAACGGGACAGGACGAGAAGGAGTAAGAAGTATATTGTAAGAGCATTGTTACTGAGCATTGTTCACTGAGTGATACTGCTACTGGTTTGACTCATACGCCACCCAAACGGTTATTCACGGTTGTTAGAACTTTTTATAAAATTGGTGGATGAATTCTTGGGATGTTTCTGCAAGAATTGCAAGTTATCTCAACAGACATATCGAGATGATTTCGTGTTTAGCTAATATGTTCTGAAGGGGTGCACATACTGTACACGAAAGTTGGGACACCTCAAATCCACACCGGGTCACCTTTACATTTCTTCACATCCAGTCACCTTAAGAACCTCATGCAGACATCTTAAGAAGGGGACCGCGATTTAAATTTATACTAAACCATCGAACCGATAGCACGGGCCACCTATACAACCGGGATATTTAAAGTATGTTAAGCTCGCCCTGGTGAAGTTGTGACAACTATGATCGTCCTGGATGTCGCATGAATGGATCTAAAACCGTAAGGAACATAAACACCGACAAGTCCCAATCTGTAAACTCCAGTATGGCGATGTTTTCGTTGCAAACTTATTAGAATGCTCAGGTACAAACGGAAAGGCAGCGTCATGAATGAATGGCATGCCTGAGGGAATTTCTTGTCGTTGGTTACAGAGCATCAAAAGCAGCCAAGTTAGCACAATATATTTAATTTCATTAATTCCCTTTTCATGATTTATCATTGGGTGCCTCGGAATGAAACTTGTTTTTCCTGTCACAATATGTTTGCATCCTATATTGCAAAACAAAGCGCCAAAATATGCCTTTCTTTGGCTAAAATCTACTGATTTAATGGTACCTTTCTGTGGGTTCATCCGTGTGCCATTTGAGGCAGTAGGTGTCGATTAGCCTCCTTTGTCAAAGCACAAATAAAACTTCTCACACGCGAGCAAACTAGTCATTGACTGGTGGCCATGTAAATAGGCATATTGACATCTGAACTCACATGTGGAATGATCTCCGACTCGCTCTGGTCACTTTTTTGCGACGCATTTGGTTTGCAAACTGCCATTACAAACAACCGAACAAGACGACCATGTGGTCCGAAAATTGCAGTGACCTTTACCGTATATGACATTTACATTTTCTGGCATGCCGTTCATTGAATTTCATACGAGCTTAGACTTGCAATTCACACGTTCCTGAAGGGCAGTATACTCACTTCATGCTGTCATAAAAGATACGACCATTCAAATGAACCTACCTCGCTAGATAACCCTGTAAGTTTTAGAACGGTTTGAAAGTCGGACTACAAATGGGCCAATCCAATGAACGTATTGTGACGAGGTGAGTTGTATGTAACACTACACTGTCATACCAAACAATTTCAGGTCTTAGCTGGTTTCCTGGAATCTAAAGAAACAGGAACTACTTTAATGTTACGATACATGGATGAGCTGTGCGCCTCCGTTTGAAAGTTTGAGAAAACCGCTGTTCGAAACATCGCAGAACCACCAAAGTAAGTTCGACGATCAAGCCTCCTTTTCATGCTTTCTCCCACTAGTACATTAGTTCACTGAGGCCATCCAAGCTACGTTTAGGTCAGAGGGTATCAGATCATTCCGAAATACACTCACCAATAAATCACTTCATTGTTAGCAGGAATCTCAATTGAATCTCTTCAGACATATTCGTACAATTTGGTATTCAAGTAAAACAAATGCTGATGGACACTCGGAAGCCGTTGCTACCTAGTTAGTCCGAAGAAGGGCGAACTCGATAGTAGGTTTTCATTAAGTGCCCAGCAAACAAATTAGCAGTGAGTTATGCCAATAAAATAAAATCATTCGATCCAGGGTTCCGGTTGATAAAATTCGTGACCCAGTTCATTCTCTTTTGAGCACTTTTTCTTATCCCTGTATATTCTGGATGCACGTTGTAGCAGCTGCTGTG
Source organism: Opisthorchis felineus (assembly GCA_004794785.1). Taxonomy (NCBI): domain Eukaryota; kingdom Metazoa; phylum Platyhelminthes; class Trematoda; order Opisthorchiida; family Opisthorchiidae; genus Opisthorchis; species Opisthorchis felineus. The sequence goes on from SJOL01005275.1 coordinate 54,538, forward strand.
TATTTCGCACAAAAACATCCAATCCAGGGAGTTTCTGTGGCTTTGAAACACTCACCGGTTGATTTGATGTAGTGGGTATAAGTCTTCTTTTAGCGCTGCCTTAAATCTCTCCTCTGCTCTCACGCCCCGCCCTCAATGTACATCTGATAAGATCGATGGGAAATTTATGAGGAAAACTCGTTGCCTTAAGTATATTCTCAGTAATCTTGCAGCTATTTAGTCCTGGGCCCTCATGACTCAGTAGCTGACCTTCCCCAAATCCAGCAAGCCTAAATTAGCTTACCATATCTCCATTTTGCTTGGTGAGTGGCCTATACTCATGTTACCGATACGAAAGGCGGATAGTCATCAGGCACGGGTCATGTTGGCCATGAAGCTGATGACTACATACGGGGTTTTTCCCAAAGAGATTTCCCTCGGCTATCACTAATGCCGATCACTATGCTCATTGACTATCTTTGTTCAGACTGCCAGTTCAGGCTAGTTTGCACATCGTCCCGCACCTCTGAATCCCATTGGTTGAAATAAATTGATTCGCACAAGTCTGAATTTGTTCCACATAACAGTGGGTTCAGAACAGCTTACCAAATTCCGCTGCCTTGGGTATTCAGGTCCCGCAAGAAATTCAAGAGAACTTATTTTCTCAGCAGCATTGCTTACACTATATACGAATATTTTTGCCCCTGTTCCGCACACAGTCGGATAGTTGCCTTCTTAGGTGAACTTCCAAACAACCTGTACATTGATGACCACACCCGAACCTTTGAAACCATAATATGAAAAACTGGAAACCTCCTCTTTTGACTCATGGATGTCTTCATATATATATATATATATATATATATATATATATATATATACTTCAAATGTCCTGAAGTTTTACACAAAAGTTGTTGAACTGCATTTCCACTATCTGCTGGCGCGTTTCATCATGTATTAGCCGCAGAGTAGTTCACTGGCGCTTGCACGCAAAGTTTGCATGAATTTGATAATTCTGTTGCAACTTCGAACATACAAGGATAAAAAATTCAAGATGCCGTGATACCACTACAGAATTTGCGAGAAGAAAATGGTGATCACGCAAGAAAAGATGCGAACAAACTTAAAGTACTGTTTCAGTTCACGTGGAAAGCTATGTTCTAGGCGGATCACTAAAATTTTCTACCTGTAAGCTGGCCTCCTATTGACTTATTTGCCCAGCACACTGAAAAAAAAATCGGATTTCAAAAATTTCGGATTGAAAACTTACTACCCAATATGCCTTATTTCAGTTGTCTTATAACCGTTCGTTACAGACAGCGTTGTACCATGCGCTAAAATCACATGCGTATCGTGACACTTCATGGCGCCAAACTGATTGTGTAGGTTGAATTGCATTCTTTCAAATCCAGTCTAGGTTTTATCCGCAAGTATGATGGCAAGTATGGTAATACCAGTCGGTTCCCGTGTGCGCCATAGGGATTCTATGTGTAGAATCCAACGATGGTACATTCATAATTTCATGGATATTGATGTAGCTAGTCCTCACATGAAGCTGCTCGTGTTTCATTGCCATTACCTTTCAGACCAAAGTAACATGTGTCGAACACGTGACTGACAGGTTTGACATCATTTCATACACCAGCGGTTGCATGAATCAGCCAGATCTTAAGCTATACCCGTCCTAATTCATTGGTAAGTTGACCAGTCAGATGAAATGTGGCTGTCAGTATCTGCTATGTGAGATGTGGTGTGACACTGGATGTCATGTGAAACTGGTTGCAATAGGCCGCCGGATATGGGTGAAAATTGAACATTGTGGAACAGCCCATCAGGCCGCGCATTTGGGTTACACTTTACGCTGTCTCTGCCGTCTCGCAAAGCAACTTAGCGATGTGCTTTGACCCAACACAGATACCAGACTGGTCAATGTACCAAACGAATTTTGCATGAAGTTTTAAAAAAGAAACGACTATTGAAGAATCTAAGTATCCTTATTCCGAGAAAATGATCTTGACCTCCAAGATTTTAGGTTGCGTCTTCCGCTCTAAGTCCAGAAGGACGCATCTACTTGCGTCAACGCTGCGTTTTGGGGCGCTTTAGCCATCATCTCATTGGTTTACCTAAATCTAAAACCAACTGGAAATGGATGCACTCGAAATCTTTCTAATGATTCGTCCTGCTTTGCTGTGGTTTAGAACTTCCGCCATTTTGAACGGAAAAACAACTTTTTGGAGAAGTCATCAAGAACCTCATCCTGCTTCTGTGGAATGGGCTGGAAAGGATGTAAGCTGCGTTCAAACAGAAGCTGGGTATCAGTCGTGGTTTCTTGATTTGTCTTCAATGAGCAAAACTCCGTTCATTCTACCCTGTTGAAATAAGTTGAAGGCACCAGAGGTAACTATGTGCCGGGATTTTACTCCGTGGAGGAAAATCATTCCCCATTCGCCTACTAGGAGTTTGATAGCAAGGAAGATTTTACAATAGGACCGAATCACAAGAATAGGATGTTCCACAGTCGTGGGCATTTTATAAGGAGGAATTGTCATATTCATACTTTCTTTATTCTTGGTGTTTTTTGTGAGAAGAAGTGACACTTATTTGATCACCCCACAGCTTGACACCCTGGTTCCAAAATGCCTCCAACTGAGGGTTAAGTACTTCGATGCCTTGATCGAGCTGTCGCTGCGCTCCGATACTGGATGACAAACAACCGCTTTGTGTAACTTAACTGTACATAATCCAATCAGTCCTCTTTTAAGTACGTAACCCCAGCTTGTGTGACTTTACCACTACATATCATCACTTGGTACTACGGCGCTGAAATCAAAACGTATATCTGTCAAATTAGCCTTCCTATGTAACTTACACTACGTCAATTCTCAAGCGGACAAGCTTAAATTAGTTTAACACTATTAATCGGTAGGTGGCCAGACGGCGGATGCTCTCCCCCAAAGGCGTCCGGCACAAGCAGCTGTTTTAGCAAACTTTCAGCCCACCCCAGGCCATTTTAAGTCGCAGTCCCCTTATCCCGTTTTACAGACTAAGTCCAGTTGTGGATCTCAGCTAACTAATGGTTGTTTCATGCAGACAACTTTTGTACGTTCCGTATCTCACTTCTAATGGTTGTCCGTCTTGTATAATGATTGTATTACATTTCTGTTTTCGGTTTGTCTACTCCTACTGCAAAATTACACACGCTAAAATGTCAGAGCATTTTATTCACCACGCTTTTTTATGGAAGGTAAAAAGTAAAATGAATCAGCTGAATCTTGTAACTTGCAATGTGAAAATAAGATGTGGGTGTATTATGCTTTCATTTAAGAAATTACGTATACCCGGCATGTGCATCCGTTTAGATACTTTAACATCAAGCTGGGTCACACAATGATTTCTTCCCCTACAGCGTAGTTCCTTGTCACGGCGTGCAGTGTTGTAGTTAGTCCATCAGTTAGAGCAACTCAAACTCTGATGCTGTTTCTCTTGCATCTTTTTTCACACTTTACCAGCATGTGCGGAGAAATATCTATCCAGCAGCAGGTAGAACAGGAAAATTTGTTTATACATAATGCACTACTCATAAGGCTGCTGAAAATTCTTCGACAGCCCACGACCGGTTTCGCCGTTCTTGGGGCTCATCAGGTAGGCGCATTTCCCGAGTTTTTGTCAACCTTATGTTCTACTTGAAACCAAATTGCACGAAATTAGCGAACTACACATATTTGCAAACAAATTTGGTTTTGCGAGAGAATCGCCTGGAACCCAGCTGAATCTCTCGTTTGTGATGTTTCCAGGCAACTGAATGTGCTGCACCAGGCCGCCTCATGTTTCAGTTGCTACGATATTGGAGATATCGTGATACATGTATATCCGTAATGCACTACTGGAAACATCACAAACGAGAGATTCAGCTGGGTTCCAGGTGAATCTCTCGCAAAACCAAGTTTGTAGGAAAATTTGTTATTACGAATCAAAGCTCAACAAAGCGACGAAACGACTCATTTGACTAAGAACTCTAATTCAAACTATTTGGCTGTTCGTAAGGGCAAGGGGGAATGTTTGTCAGCACATATTTGCTAAAAAAAAGAGAGTCGGTGTGGCAGAGTGTTAATTTGTGTTAAAAACTAAGTGTGCCATACAGTCGGGGCTAGTTATGGGTGAAATAAGTTGGCTCCAGGGGTTCATTTTCTATATAGATTCAAAGAATTCAAGACCTTTCAGTTTTTTCCCAAAACTGGCAGAGGTTCCCAAACTAATTCGCGTCATTCCGAAATGCAGCAGTTCCAAAAACTATTACGCAACTATGGATTTTCAGTTTGTTTTCCAGACTCCATGCTTGCCGGCAAAACACAAAGCATTTTGACATGATACCAAAATAGAAATCATAATGAGTGGGTTACCCTGCTAACTCTTTGAAGATTTTATGGTCTGATAAATAGATCGGCGATCATTAGCGGTGCTGTTAAATCACTGTATATTAAGTGACGTCGAAAAACCACCAATCTGAATTACTGGAAATGCATCCAGATGTGTGGATATCTTTTTGCATTTCCCAGATGCAGAATCCTAACTGGGTTTTTGAACGTGTGGAAATATTTATTCCGGGGTGGAACAGTTTAGTTTAGCCAGAGGCACTGCAGGAAAACGTCGTCTTTTACGAAGGAACAAAGCCCATCAACTCAAAGGTATTCTGCTTGGAGAAAAGTTATCGTAAACTGACCGATTTAAACAAACGGAGTTTGTTAAGAAGTCATGAGAAGACGATCATTTTATCAGCGTGCTGCTAGTGAATGCTAATGTTTAAGGAGACTGATACGAACTCAGAAAATTTAGTATATTCCATTCAATAGGATACACGTAAAAGACTGCTTTTCAGCGCTGTACATTTCCAAAGCGCCTAAACAAGTGGAGTCTTAGATTGCCTAACATAAGCCAGTGACGTATACCTTGTGGTTTGTATCTTTCCAAATTTGACTGCTTTTCTGATGTGAACAACATTCCTTTCCACTTGGATGTAGCATGTCATGCACAGCTGCGAGTTCGTTTTTGAAGCAACGAATCACAGTATTAAAAAGAGCACGTCCTTCGTGGTTTTCCAGAGTATATGTCCCTTCTCGGACGACTCTTAGTTTACTTATCTAACATTCAATTTGACACTGTCTCCGGGCTCTAGGTAGTACTTTTTTCATACTTCTGGAATGGGTTCAAAATAAGTCTTGTTTCTAATCCAAAGGCAAAAAGACATTTTGGTCACTGTAACATTTTCAAGCAAAGATTGGCAAGAGTTCATTGCGTGCCCGCGATCCATTTTATTTTGTTTCGTGACTCAGTAAGTACAAAACTCAGAGGCGAATAAGGTGAATTGGCTGGAAAACATGATCGAAGTGAGATTACTTGCCCTCCGTTAGGACTGCGTAATCGTACAACCTGGCTCGGCCTGATTCGGTTTGTTTCTGAGTCGTAAAATTGCCTGACCTTTTTGAATGTTAAGGTACTCCGGGACAATGCTACATAAATTGTCTGTAGATTTTGCACTCACGGTGCCTTACCAATCATGTAGCCACGACCACGACGGATAGTAGTTTGAAATCACACGGTGCTGTTACACTTGACATTTTAACTCCTGGCCTGGAGTTAACTATTGCATCACGTGCTCTTCATTCATGCAATCCACTGACCGAATCAACTCGCCTATGATTAGTCTCTATCTAGACATATCTAAAAGAATTAAATAGTACTGGAAATGCCAGTATTCTGCACTATGAACACATTATTCTTTTATAAAAGAAACCCTTGCCGAAGAGAAAACACGAAAAGCATATTTTACACTGTGAATTCTTTGCACCAGAAAAATCCTTTGGTAACCAACAAGAAGCACTTAAACCTACAGCGCAACACTGCTGGAAACAAGCCACCCATGGCGCAAGGGACTGGCAATCAAATCCGTGACCTCAACCTCACCTCATTCGCTTTCCGAAATAAAACGGACTGAGTTTCGCTGATTCTAAATAAGCCAAGACACGAAGAAGACTTGTCGTTCGTGGTGAAGTGCGGCCCACATTATTTGTCCAACCTGTGAAATGGTTGAAGAGTGACAATATTTACGGCTCCCCCAGGGAAGTTTTCGCCTTTAGCCAAAAAGTACATGCATCTCACTTTAGTAGGTCAGGGCAATCAAAGCAGTGTGAAAGCATCCGTTGCTAGCCATTGTAATGCATGTCACACAGTTCAAGATAAACAAAACATCAGGCAATGGCCCATACAATCAAAATATTCTGTCGTAAACTGCAGAGAAATATCTGTTAGTCGTCCGTCCAAATCATAAAACTTTTAGCTGTCCCATACAACTGAGTTTCTTCGTAGGATTCGCTTACTGATGATTGCATTCTCTTAAGCCAACGTATAGCCTAGAGAGCAAAAATTTCGAGAGCCCTGTTTGATTCTGAATTTATTTTTGACCGAATCTTGAGGCAAGTAAGTAAAGTAAGTCAGTAAGTAAGCATGTAAGTAAACCTCAAAGTAAGGAGCATTTTTTTCTGAACTGTCCTTAGAGGATAAAATCACAACACCTTAGAAGGCCATCATTCGATTCATCATACGTAGTAATGCAAAGATGTTTATCCTTTAAAAATTAATTTGGGAGGATTTCGCGCACAACCGTGTAGGTAGAAACTGTAGGTAGAAACTGTGTGAGGGCACTCTTGCACGATTCTACTGCAGACATCCTTCACTCTATATTAGGAGCACTGCTTTGTTAATTTGTTTATTTTGGTGATTTCGAAGTCGTAGTTGGGAAGTGGTACTGTACGCGCAAATGTTGGCCACGTAACCATGGCAGATGATTTTTCTTAGCAAACAAGGAAGGCGATGATTTTTGTCGATTAAAAAATGACCATTTTTGAAGGATCAGATCGACAGCTACGCTTCCGCGTTTTTCAGGAAAACGCAAGATAAGAAAGACCATCTAGAATTACCGGAATTTAAGGTGTCACTTAATTCGAGTTTTAGTCTAAAAACAGGCCAGAACATAAAGATAGAATGAAGGCTGTGTTTTCCAGCCCCCATAAAGATATACATAAATTTACAGACGAACAGGATCTCTATTGAGTACACTGCCCATTTTTTGGGTAACGTGATCAAGTGTCCAACTCAACGTACAGTTTTCAAGGTGGGCGAACCACTGATCATCCGTCTTATTAAACGGACCTCTGACAGTAGAAATATGCATTTGCAATTTATCAATTTCACAACGATGATCATAACTCAGAAGGATTACTTGGAGCAGCCATCAGTAAACTCGTCTTATTGTCAATCGACTGACTGAACGAATGATGGGAGGTACTACAAAATTCCCATTGACCCCTGTTCGTTGACGCGTTTGGGATGAGTAGATTGCGTTTTATTTTGTCTGGGTCAAGGTCCGAGATTGAACTATGGCACCCTTTTACGGTGGTCGTTTTGTGTGTTTGATCGTTTTCTGTTCAGCCATTTGATGATTTTGCCGGCAAAGAGGACTCGCCTTGCAATAAAGCTGATTTTCCAATCCATGCCTTTTAAAGTGTAGCTGAGGTGGTGTTTTATTTAGTAATTGCGGTAATCGAAATGTCGAAAAATAATCTGTGATCCAGCGGTTACGAACAACAAAGAGCTCATGAGCTCTAAAAGTTACAGATTCAAGTGAAATACGTATAATGTCAAGAGCAGGAATGACACTTAGGCCTAATGCATTGTCGGTTGAATGGTTCTCATCGTGGGAACTGAACCAAAAGATGGAAATACAGGAGCTTTTCTCTCCGAATGTGAACTAACAGGATCATATTGTGAGATAAAAACCCACCCAGAAAGCATCAATGAGAAAACTTTCTAATATCGCTTTTGCATTCTGAATAGCTTTCATGGGAGTAGATAGGAATCGTATTCTTTTTATGTAATTTTAACTGCATCGTACAAATCGGATTTTACATCCCTACTACAATGGATATCCTTTCTTCTGCTTTGCTGTTTGTCGCAAGTACATGCAATGGAACCTGCAAATCGACCTTTCTCTGTAACTCTTTGCTGTAGTACGCACATTCCTTTTCAGGCTGCCGCCTAGCAGTCACACGCAAGGTAAGATACCTCTCCGAAACGCTAGCCTCACAGAGCCATTCAGCTAAGCGAGTACTGATATATCAACACCTAATATACACTAGTCCTTCTATTCAGCAGTACCCCTCGGGATCTTCAACGTTTGCTTGAAGCTGTGGCGAGTTGATGGCACTTGAAGAAGATCCACACGGCCTGTATTTCTGGAATGATTTCGTACTTATCGTCAAGAGAATTAATTATTTCACTCAACGGTGTATGACGAATTTTCATAACATATGAGTAAAAATCTGCCGAAATTTCAGCTGAAACCCATATTTTGTGAAAAAGTGTTGATGAATAAGGATTAGGCATAGACAAATTCACTCATTTGTATAGCAAGTTGGTTTCGACGGGATACTCACCTGGAACCCAGCTGAATCTCTCGTTTATGATGTTCTTAAGCAAAATTATGATTAGCGTATTGCGTCTATACAAGGATATGTTATATTACATACTGGCCTAACTGCACTTTACGGCTGCTTGGAGAATGTCACAATTCAGCGACTTCTTAGTTAATTCCCTTGTAGGCATGTGACCTGTTTAGTTAATGCTTGAATAAACCGGTGTCTAAATAACCCGAGGTCGCGTTGCTGGGGTAGAGGAAGGCGGAGAGGTTTGTGACTTGCACCACTCAGAGAATAGAGAGTGCATAAGCGTTGACTTAAATAAATCGAATCAAAGGACTTAACATCAACTCGACTTGACAAATGCATACCTTTACCCAGAAAGAAGCCGTTGGATGAGTAGATCACAAATATTTTGAAAGTCCGATTCTGTGCAACTTGTTTTTCCTGAGTGGTTTTTTTCGATGGAACAGTATGCAATACACGAAAAGCAAATTTAAGTCTTCGTCAGTATTCACAAACGGCTGCCAAGATGATGGTTAGCAGGGCTTTTTCCAACTAGTAAACCTTACAAATGAAATAAGTAATAGTCGGCTGTTTGCATATGCTAGCGAAAAAAATGACATGAGACTTAGTGGAACTCAAAAAATCGGATGTCTTGGTCACTTACCCGCGTTAATTTCAATTGACCTCCGACTGCAGATGGGAAAGCTGTACTAATGTTTATTAAAGCCATCAGTTTATCGACGGCAGTTTTTGTTGCAAGGCAGGGAGTACTTTTCAAACTATCCAGACTTTCCGAGGTGGGTATCGTAGCGTCGTTACCGATTGATCCCGTCAAAAGTTAGGCGACACGAGTTACAGCGGTGTGCATGAGGCCCGGTTTACTTGTAGACTAGGTCTTTTATCGAAAATTTTCGGATGTCGTTAAACTGAACTATCTGCTGACCACTACTGTCCAGTGCGGGCTGAGTAAATTTCAAGTAATATTGTAAAAAATTACACAAGGATGAATACACTCCCACCGGACATTGTTATACGCTGACTACCTGAAGGCCTATAATCCTGAGCATTAGGGAACAATTTCGTTACATCAGTGGTTGCTCATCACACTTAAAAACAGTATTTCTGTT
>SJOL01005275.1:65283-77597 GCA_004794785.1 Opisthorchis felineus
TTTTGGACATCCGTTCACGCGCATTGTTGTCAGTGTTTCGTGTAATTGGGTCTGAAATAATCGATCACTTGAATGATCAATACGCTTTTGTTTCCAGTGCACTGGCCGTAAACAACAGAGCAGGAATGGTTTATGGGAAATTATTTTCCATGCGTAGAAACGATCCACATATGCAGGGAGCTAGGAAATCTAACTCACCATGTATTGTGTGAATGACAAACGATCATTATTCTTTGTCCAACTTTCTGATCAGATTCAAGCGCGATCTTTTGGCTGATATCCTGGTTGTTGTACATTCTGCGCATCGCAGACGGTTTTGGGCTGTCAGTTGAACAAGTTTCATCATAACATTAGCCATGTAAACTTTAACGAGAGAGGACGCCTAGTTAAGTGGAGCTGATTTGAAGGGGACTCTGAAGCAAGTGTCTTAAATGATTTAAATAAATCGCTCATTTTTGGGTGAGATTTGATGAAGCATGTTAGACCAATTACAAACGTACAAGATCCTTCAAAATCAATCTTTGTGTGTTTGATAACCCAAGGATAAAAAACAGCACAATGGATTTTGCTTGATGATCTACGCGTAGTGAATTCCGGCTTACCAAGTATGAAGCCTTATGTCCTGAATTCAATACGATATTTCTAGAATTCTTCATGGTCTTAGAAATCCCAGGTTTGTTTTTTAGAGGGAGCTCCAAAATCTCCCATTGAGGACAAGTAGAATTCCGAAACTTGCAATTATCCGAACCACATTGATGCCGATTTCGGATCCATTGATTGATACACCTAAAGTAGCTTGTTGCATGCATTTTAGTTTACTGTACTTTGTGCCCTTCAGCCAGCTCTGCCCAATAAAAAATCATCAACAAAAGGCCTATGTGACACTACTGCTGTTTAGTTTGGTTACTTAAATCATTAATGTTACCTGTAAACTGAAACAAGTAGGCACAGTGACAAACAACACAAATAAAGGAGGAATTCATTTATTACTTTGGGAAGCGGTGGAAGTGAGCGACTGTAATGCCTGTCGGAGAAAATAAGAAGGCCGTGCTTGTTTAGTCGTTGCATGCAGGCGTGAGCCTAGGGAATAGATGGAAGGCCCGAGGTAGATTGTCAGTAACAGTTGCTCGCTTCCAAGGTAGATCGCACGCTTAACGGAGTTTTTCTGGTAAATAAAGTACGGAAATTAGGGAATAAAAGTACTTTGAGAAAATGGGTTGCATGACGGTACCATGGCGGCTTCGTATTGACCGTCCGGTTGGTTTCCATGATAAAGGGGTCTGTATCGTAAAACACGTGAGGAGATATTTGTGTTATTCCACATTTGTCGGTTAGCAATCGTCTACGAAATGCATGATTTACCTAACTATGAAATGTGATCCTCAAAAAGCCCACACGTTGCATGTACGTAATACGCTACTCATAAGGTCGCTGAAAATTCTGCGGCAACCCACGACCGGTTTCACCCTTCTTGGGGCTTATCAGGTTAGCGCAGACACCGAGTTTCCGTCAAACTTATGTTCTACTTGAACCCAAGTTGCACTAAATTAGCGAAATACACCCAGTTGCAGACTAATGTTTTGCGCAATACTCACCTGGAACCAAGCTGAATCCCTTGTTTATGGTGTTTTTAAGCAACTACACCAGGCCCCTAATGTTTCAGTTGGTACGATATTCAAGATATCGCGATACATGTATAGGCGTAATACACTACTCATAAGGTTGCTGAAAACCCTTCGTCTATACGTGTATGGTTGACGGAAACTCGGAAACTGCGTCTACATGATGGGATTCGTTTGATAAAAGTCACTTCATTGAAAAAGTACCAGGTTGTTTGATAGTGGTCTTGATGACACCGGTGGCAAAGAAAGCGATGATAAACTTGTTCCAGCCAATAATACCTTTCGAAAATATTGTTTCTGAGTTGAGTAACTGGTGATCTGTTGAAGCAGTGTGCATCTGCTAATTTGCATATCATCCGACTCGTTCCACAACACTTTGCTGGCTAGCCAGTAGTTCACACAGTCACTTCGGCATTGCATAAAAAACCTGCATTTTTTAACACACCAATGCTTTTGGTGGCACTAACGTAAAACGATTACTGCAGCATTTTACCGATTTGAAAATTGTGTAGAGCCGGGATGATTTGACTACAGGCTACTTCACTCACATCACCCACTTGGCAAGGGCAAATAGGATGTTTGCTCCTTCGTCAATAGTTAACAGCAATATTCCGACTTTCATACCGGTGATTTCCTCATATAGTGCAAAGGCGATGATGAAACGGTGATTGGCTATAACAGTCAAAGGCCCTGTAGGCCCTGAATTTGCAAACGAATGTGAGCGAAGTTGATAGCCGGTGATCTAAGTGCTCTCTTAATGCCAAAAGCCCGGACGTTTCTCACCGCAAACTGTCACTGCAGCGCCTCGTTCACTGGTTAAGAGCCCCTCATTTTTCTCATGCTTCCTATCCCTATGAGCACGCAGTTAAATATATAGCTGTAATCCCACCAAATCACTCGCTTTGTAGAGATTGAAGGCTAAGATTTTATGTTGACACAGAAGACACCTGCTTTCCCCTGCGATCCAGGTTTGCTGTCGATTGCATCCTTTTCCAGCAGGCTCACTTCTCCTCACATCTTCTTCCTGTGACACCTCAAGAAAGATTCCTACTTTGATGGTAAGTTGCAAAACTCCTATCCGTGGTCACGGCAACCTCAAAGAATGCCGTGGATGAATTCTTTGCAGGTAAGCACTTTATTGCTTGTCCCAACTTCATCTAAGGAATCCTTCCTGACGCTATTCACCAACTCCAGCTGTCAACTTGATGCGCTTTTTCTAGTACGAATCGCCAACCGCAAGAAGCTTCATTCAATATAGTTACCACCACTCAGGATGTTTTTAAATTCGGCTGCAGGAACAATAACTTCAACAGCAGTGACACTGTTACCAGTGATGAAAGTTCATGAGGTATAAACAACTAGAGTGCAGTTCAAATGTTTTCTTCCTAAAGGTGGAAGAGGTAGAACAGTGCTGTGGATGTAAGGAAGCCAACCGGACCAAAAACCAGGTGACTGAGAAGTCACGATGGTCGAACTAGATTGTCCCAAACCACTGAAAATTCATCAAGCGTCGATCGTAACCACTGACTAGGTGGCTAGCCAAGGGGGAACACAACGTGGAAATACGTTCTTGACGAATCGCGGTTATAAAACGGTCTCCTTTACTGTTAGATGAGTATCCTACTGAGATATATTCACAGAAGCAATAAATGTGCGTCCATGTATATGGGCAGATTGTACTCGTGCTGGGCAAGGAGCGGACGGTTGATGTGAACGCATATCCATTGTCGAGTGCGTAGATTTCCCTTGCTAGCAGTGACGCTATGGATCATACGTGGTCTATTTTCTCTCACAGATAAAGCAGTGACGTTCACTCTCAATCTATCGTCAGAAGGGCCTTGCAAGTGCAACAGATTTCTGGATGATGATTTGGTCAACTGGTTGTATTGTGTAGCTAAGTCCATCAGCTGTTCCTAAGAGAGGTAAATGATTTTAGGGCAAAATATGGGGAAGGATAGTGTGTAAGTGTATTGGTCAACCGTTATTGTGGGGCAGGAGTCTTCGTGTAACGGTCTAAAATGAACCTTCAGACAGTTAGCGCACAATATACAACTAAACCCCCGAATAAGTGATTTATAGATGAGGGTATCTTAAATTCAGAGACATTCCACTGTATTATTGTCGTAATTTTCGTAAAAATTGGGGACGACCTACTAAGCCGAACAGTGGACAACAACCATCTCCAGGAGGTCACAAACCCTTCACAAAGGGACACTGGTTTGCCAAGAGGCGCATTTTTAAACAAAATACTCCCACAAATCCCTCGCACCAATGAATCCACTAAATGAATGGTTGTGTTATTTTTTTAACAAGATTGGTTGAATACGCACTTTAGTGTGATTAGTAGACACGCTTCATACCGATCCATTGTGTCTCAGTCCAATGTTGTTGGGTCGTGGTATCATGCCCATTGGCGTTCATGAGCTGAGGTGGAATACGGCATGTGTCTCTGTATGCATGTGTCTTTGCCTTTGAAGTTTTTCATACCTTAATCTGTAGGAGCGTTGCTACTTGGCTTGTTACTCAAGGCCTAAATTCTGATAAGCAGTTAAGGGTATCCAAAGAGCGACAAAACCAAACAATGCGCGATCACTCTTTGAGGCGGCGGATAACGACTCTGTCTGTAGGATAAATTACCACCATTTTCAACTCCGCCATACAGCATGTACGCAGAAAATGGTGAAAACTTAAAAACTAATAACTCATGTGCCTTCGGAAAGTCTAAAACCTATTGGACTTAAAAAATGTTTTACAGAAAGTGGAAGCAAACATGAAAACTGAAACTCGTGGGTGAGCAAATTGTTCCTTCGTTCCACGAACATCACAATTTCTGTTGAAGATCTGCTGGGAGAGGGCGCGATGTCAAAACACAAAATTAGATACATAGATTTTGCGGTTTCCAATGGCTGGCCTGTAAGATTCAAAGTCAGTTATAACAGGCAACTGAGACGTTTAGAAGTTAGTAGGCTACTAGAAAAATAAGCACAGTGCTCTTAGCTAAAACTCTCATCCTGAGATTTGTAACGTACGGACGGGACCAACAGAACATTTTGAGGGATACTAACAACAATTCTTGTGTTAAATTAAGCGGGAAATTTTGATAGTCTCTAACAAGTATTGAGGCTATGGAAGCTTTATAGTAACCACGAATACAAGACGTGAACTTCTTACTGAATTAGACTGAAATATAACGCAGTCTGGATATTGGTCGGGTTTATTTAGAAAGAAAAATTGATTTCCGTTACTTGTTAACTTAAAACCATAGGTAAATAATTCCTTATGTATTGCGAATTATCGCCTTCGGTAGGCCCGACTTGAACACACTGGTGTCTTTTGGAATTTTGGATGCATGCAGACAACCCCTTGTGTTAGAAGCATCCTCCATCTGGGGACAGTTTCATTATGCGGATTACCGACGCTTATTGAAGGATTTTGCTCTAGTGATATACGAGCAAACCGCGTCCTGTTTCACTGACCTTGAAAATTTCTTGGACTTTAATCAGATAAGAAGAAGTCAGTTTAAAATTTCGAACTGGGTCGTCAAAATTGTGGTCTTCACGTATACGGTATTGTGCTACTCTGTGGTGTTTTATACAGTGGCTCCCTCATGCACAATTAGTCCAAAGATAGTTTAGTATTATTGATCAAGTGCTTCTACATTCAAACATCTACACACTGTAAGCCTCACTTTCGGACTATCAAGTGCATCAGGCTGTAGCGATGCGGTTATGCCACTCTGAAAATCCGTGTAGACTGAAATGTATCTTCTGCCACTCAGAGTACATATTAGTCGTTGATTTGATGCCCTTAAGTTGCGGTAGTATAGTGGGCCCATGTGCAGGCTTGCAACTCTTGAATTTTACATGCATATGCTTGAATGGATTCGTTAAGTTTAACTCATTTTCATAGCACTTCCGTTCACTCGGTCAAATTATCAACCGGTATGTGAACCACTGACAACTATAATAGTTATTTACAATACCTCAATTTTCTACTATTTCACTAGTTGTGTGAGACTACCAACGGAAGCTGCGTGGATGCCCTTGAAGTCGATCTTCAGAATTGGCACACTGGTCCATCAGACAACACAGCTCGAATAATCAAAATGTAAAGTGGAATGAAATATATTTTTCAAGATTTCAATGATTTTTGATCATCTATTTGCATTTTTCAACGCAGATAAACGAGTTCCGTAGTATACCCTTCAAGGCGACGTTTAACCCGACTGATGATCAGGGCAAGAAATGATGCCTTTCTTACAGGCTGTGGAGACACGGCTCTATATTCTACGGCATTTACGTCTGGGGTACTTAAAACACTGAGTTACATTTGTCACTTTTGCTTAAAATGACAAGAAATCATAAACTGTAGGACACTGTCATTCCAAATATCTTGGTCAAAGGTTGCTTTGCCATATTGCATAAACCAAACTCAAAACATGCGGATGGTAACGACGGTTGAACGCCTGAGGGAGGAAAGTGGGGTTAAACCAAATGATCAATACAACATTCATTGTGATTACTCCAATACAGTGAGCTTACAACGAGGAATACCTCAAACGCGTAAGATCAGCTGCAGCTTTTTGGTTTTTGACAGCCATGCGGACTGAGTTCGTGTGACAAGTGGTATGATTTTTTTCTTGATTTTCCTCGTTCCCGCTCAGCCTGGAACTTGCGGATTTTTAGCATGCGCACTCCAGATAGCTGCTTGCTGAATTGCTTATCAATTTTGATTCAATGTGCGTCAGACTCCTAAAACATGTCGTTTATTCAAACTGTGCAAAACAATAATAAGGCCAACGCAAACCAAATGCAAAAGCAGTGAAAATTTCACGATGGGCATCGTCAGTTATTAATCACCAGTAAACTGTAGCCTATGCCAATTGTGCATTGTTTTGTTCCCAAATCCCGTCACACATCTTTTGCTCCCTTCTTCAACACATGTTGTTAACATGTCTGTCTCAGCTATATACATACATTATCATTATGTTCCACAGGTCTTTGAATAGGTTTGTGCCAATTTCCATGTCCAGACAGTCCGTAAGACAAAGAGTAATCCAGTGAGTCGAACTTTAGAGACTTCCTCCCATGTGATATTTATGAAAAAAGAACTGATGGTTAACCGCATTCCCCGAGTTTCCGTCAACCCTGTGTTCAACTTGAACCCAACTTGGAAGGATTTCGACAAATACATTCACTTGCATATCAACTAGGTTTTCACAGTAGGCTCAGATGAATCCATCATGCATGATATTTTTTCAACTGAATGTGCTGCACAAAGGCCGCTTCATGTGTCAGTTGGTAAGATATTCAAAATAGAACATAAGTGGAACATAAGGTTGGTGGTGGTCGGGCATGTGCCTACCTGATGAGCACCAAGAAGGGCGAAACCGGTCGTGGGCTGTCGAAGAGTTTTCAGCAACCTTGTGAGTAATTTCCTTTATGAAAATATACTGCGGTAGTTTGAATGGCGTACCAACTGAAAGATGAAGCGGCCTTTGTGCGGCACATTCAGTTGAAGAATACTGTGAACGAGGATACAGTTGAGTCTCTCGTTAAAAAACACATTAGTCTGCAGATCAGTAAATTCTGCGAATTGCTTCTAGTATGGTCTTCAAGTAGAACACAAGGTTGACGGGAAATCGCGTACTGTGCCTACCTGATGAGCCTCAAGAAGGACAAAACCGGTCATGGGCTGTGAAGGAGTTTTCGCCAACCTTGCAAGTAGTTTCCTATATGAAAATACACTACGTTAGTTCGAATGGCGTACCATAAGACGGCCTTTGTGCAGCACATTCAGCTGAGGAATATCACAAACTAGAGATTCAGTTGAGTCTCCCGTGAAAACCAAATTGATTTGCAAATGAGTGTATTTGTCGAAATCAGTCCAATTTGGGTTCAAGTAGAACATAAGGTTGACGGAAACTCGGGGACTGCGCCTACCTGATGAGCCCCAAGAAGGGCGAAACCGGTCGTGGGCTGTCGAAGAGTTTTCAGCAACCTTGTGAGTAATTTCCTTTATGAAAATATACTGCGGTAGTTGGAATGGCGTACCAACTGAAAGATGAAGCGGCCTTTGTGCGGCACATTCAGTTGAAGAATACTGTGAACGAGGATACAGTTGAGTCTCTCGTTAAAAAACACATTAGTCTGCAGATCAGTAAATTCTGCGAATTGCGTCTAGTATGGTCTTCAAGTAGAACACAAGGTTGACGGGAAATCGCGTACTGTGCCTACCTGATGAGCCTCAAGAAGGACAAAACCGGTCATGGGCTGTGAAGGAGTTTTCGCCAACCTTGCAAGTAGTTTCCTTTATGAAAATATACTGCGTTAGTTCGAATGGCGTACCATGAGACGGCCTTTGTGCAGCACATTCAGCTGAGGAATATCACAAACTATAGATTCAGTTGAGTCTCCCGTGAAAAATAAATTGATATGCAAATGAGTGTATTTGCCGAAAAGTGATCGTTAGGCGTCCTGCGGTGCGAATCAAACGTTAATTTGGGAGCACGTTGTTTATTTGCACCCTAATGGCCCTCCAGTGTCACTTTGGCTACTGAGCATTCCACCTTTTTTTGAATATGCTTGTAGTCAACCAAGATCTTTAAAGCATTGACGCTGCAATTGTTGACACAACTGGACTCTGCCTTCTTCCCCTAATTATTCCTCGAGTATGGCCTCGTGCTTATTTGACTCTTCACTTTATGTGATTTCTGATAAGCGAAGGGGCTTACCCTTGTTCCCACGTTACGATACGTAACATGTCAGATCTTCAAATATACATCCAGGGGTCAATGTTCAGTTATTCACAGCTCACAGCGACTTACTCTACCTGTCACTATACGGATTTTTTTGGGAGACCTCCGGGTTTATTTAAACTTTACTAAAGACTGGTCTGGAGTTTTTTAAACAAAAGTTTCTAACTTGTAGGTTTTGTTACACTGCACATGTTGTTTATCCCCGCAACCTGTAAACGCATTCGGCTGTGTTGCCTATATCTAGAAGAGAACTCATCAGGGGATGGTACCCACAGTCCAGAACACTCCAATTTTGGTCTCGTTAGAGAACCAACTGAATCTGTGAGCACTGCGTTTGTCGAATGTAGGTTTAGCGCAGTTACTGGTGGGATCATCGGGGTAGATTTGATTGCGTTTCAAACTTCCTCAGAACTCAGCACAGTGTTCGGGAGTTCTATGCATATACGAGTGTAATTGATCAAAACTCTGACGCAAGTCTTCAATGAGTGATGAGTACATGAACGACCTAAATTGAACAAAAACACAGAGGCTCAAGAAAACCAGGTACTTTTATTGGCGTTTTACGTACTGTGGTGGGATGACAAGTGAACAATTTGAGTTCAGTTTCTGACCTATCTTCGTCACGTATCTGAATCTTGATGAAGGATGGGTTGAAGCTGAATGATTTTTTTATGAGCAGTACGTTTTCTTACTGATTTTGGAATATGCTCGAATTTTCACTGATGCAGACACCCCTCGGTTCTTTCTGTCTGTTTGTCACCTCAGCTTACTGACATACCATGTTGAGACAGATTAGTTTCTTGGTCTACACGTTGGTCCGTGGGCGATATTCCCGGAGTCGAAAACAAGGGCTGTAGTTAAGCTACTGGGTAAGTGCGTTGTACTTCAGATAACAGATCTTGGCCAAAACATTTCTCGGATGGCCGTTTACCAAACACCGATCTCTTTTCCAAAAATGAAATCTTAGCCCGAATTTTGGTGAGATTCTTGGCAGATCATTCCGGGTGACCATCAGTTATTGAAGATTGGGTTGAAAACCTTCCCCTTAGTATGAAAATTTGCAATGACTACATCTAATTTACGTTCCTGCCTAAGTGAATTAAAGCTGGGAAGCTGTGAACCAACCAAATGGGATTTATGAAAGAATGGATAGCCTTCACACTCCACAGTCCTCTTTATTTTAGGAATACATTCTGAAAACGAATAAGACTGTTGGTGTCACATGGAAATACAAACCTAATTGTGCGTTTCTAACTAATAATTAATCGCAGTACTGACCATCCAATCGCGGGTGAACTGCTTGTTCATCAACTACTGTGCAGGGATTTGCGAGCTCGAATAACCATACAGAACAATGAGATCCTCATAGCTGATGATTCACAATAAGATTGAAACAGCTGTACAGTTTGAAGCTTTCCGGCATAAATACGCTTTACTTACAGAACGAAAATTTCAATTGAAACTTCCAAATTTCGTCATACTATCAATCAGCTAAGCATGGATTTAATCCTAGACACCAAAGAGTTGACGGCATTTTGTTAGGATGAAAACAGTTCGAACACCACCTAAAAGAACTTATCACCGTAACCAGTTGACACCCGGATCATCAAAAATTTATAAATTCGCCGTCTTGCTTCGTCCCATCTTATCAAGTTACAATATTTAGCTTACTGTGAATTTGGAAGTCAGTCAGTGGACGTGCTGGTTTTCTTCCGAAGGCTGTTCGTAGCGCACCGTTTGTGATACATTTAAACTGGATGAAATCCCATGAGACGAAGTCAGCAAATCAGAAGACTCCAAATTTTAGTCAAAAATGTACCTAACAAAGGAGGTTATAGTTCATTCTGTACGATTTCACATTCGTCCAAAATACTCCTGTGCAATTTTTACCAACTAATCTAATGATCTTAAGACTTTGTGCAAATGAACATTCTGAATTTAAGGACTGAGCTTTATTTCAGCCAAACGGCATAACCATGTGCTAAATTCTAAATCTGGGTTTGGTCAATGAGTTTCCCCGAAAAAAAACATAAAGGTTGCTTTCAGGGGTCATATTTTGACTGCACTCCTCAAGTATTTCCAGAAGACATATTGGTAGTTATGGACGAACCGCATTTCACCAAGATTTTTTTTATCTTGTGAATTTTGTGAGCCTTGAGTTGAAGGCAGTGTGCGAACGGGAGACATTCACTCTTCTGGTTTCATAATTGTTATCTGCATCAGGCGTTGAGCTAGCATACCGAACACTAAACATGATTATCTATAGTTTCCCAACTTTCATCCAATCAGACACTAAGGTGGCTTGGACAAATCTTTACCCGACGGGGACCAACGAGTCCGCACTGAGGACCGTATCTGACAAGTGGTAGAAGAAGCGAGTTATTCAGGTCAACGGCAAGAACCTACTTGTGTTTGCATGCCACAGTTGATATTACCTTGTTTGTCATTTGTATACCGAAGCCACTATTTACGGTGTGAAACTTGGTGCTGATTAATGAATTTGGCAGCTTAAACTAGTCGCCTAGGAAATGCGCTGTGAAGGTTCACAGTCGGTATGCACATGAAATCGATTTGCGTGTTCCCACGGGAATTTGAACCTATATATGATGACTATATCACTGAAGGCCTTCTACAACCGTATCACGCCGGTTAGTCTGTACCTTTAAACAAAGACACTTCAAACATAACACGGCGATGCTTATAGTGGCCTCATGTACTCATTCGGGTACACTTGCCGTCAAGTTCTTTTCACTATAGGTAAAGGTAGTAAACGTGCCCACGTGGTTTCCAGTCAAGACTTACCCTGATTAATAAGAGTGATCAGGGCTAGCTGGAGACGAACACAGTGGTGCACGTTGAACGTAAGTATGAGCCGTTGTAGGACGAATCCTCCATTGTGAACGCGTTAGTGGTGCTCTGGTTGAGTGATCATCGTGGTAGCGCTTGTAAGGCTGGTGCTTTCGAATTCCGAGGAATCATTAGAAGAAACACCGGTGACAACTCTATCCACGGTTGCTTAGACTGAGTTTGAAGTAGACTTACACATATACGTCCATAAGCTGAATGCGTTCATCGTTATATAGTGTTATCGTATAGAGCAATAAATTGAGGTCGCTACAGTAAATATTTCAAGCTGCTCCCGAGTTTGCGATGCTCCAGTTGAAACTTCATGAATTTTTCATGTACTTGTAGAAAATAAATCTAGGTTTACCAATTCATACTGTATCTCACTTTAACCGGTGGCACAGTTGGTAGGTTGGAAAAAGTAACCAGATCGTCATATCGTGTAATATTTAACTGCACTTTGGTAGTCTGGGGGCAGGTTTTGAAAGCAACTAAACCAGCTCAGGAATGATTGATTTGCCAACTCCCGATTTCAACCCATTCGCCCACAGGTCGGCCTTTGGGTGACCATCCTCGCCATGGCTCCCTCTTCTCACTTGAAAAAGCTGCACAGGTGAACGTATCGATCAACCGCTAAAATATTTCGTTTAGCTGTCTCAGGGGTCTTTTGGAATGAATTATCAACAATAGGCATTTAGGATGGAGTGGGGAATATGTGTTCGATCTGAAAACATTTGTACATTTTCACAGCCTGTTGTGGTATCTCTACCACCAGGACTGGTTAATCGAAAACGCCGGCGCTTCTCAGGTCCCAAAAGATTCACGCATATGTTGATATCATCCACCCGTCGGATGCAAGAAAGTCAGTGATTGGGCACCGTTTATTAAATTCACTGTGGGTCGAAAAGAATCTTCCATTGGAGTACGCTGTCCGTTAGGCGTTCAGACTGCTCATCGATGCTAGCATTCCGCGCAGTGTTGTGGTATGGTACTAGTGACGCTTTGCGACTATTAGTAGACGAATTTATGGCATTAGTCAGGATGTGATATGAACTTTATAAGAAGTGTCACACCATTAGTTCTTTGTGGAG
>SJOL01005275.1:91124-102524 GCA_004794785.1 Opisthorchis felineus
GCACTAATGATCAAGCGTCAAATGTCTGCGTAAAATGCAAATGCAAGCGGCAGCAAAATAGTCCTTTTGAAGTATACCGAATTTCATTAGCTACGTCGTTCCGCTGGTCGGAATGTACTGGTTTTTTATGGTTAAGTGAAGGGAATATTCCGAAGCACCCTACAGAAGCTTATTCAAACAGCTCGTAGAACGATCAGTTAACTCGAAGGCATTGCAGGAAAAAATAAAACTAATGGCTAGAAACCTTGGAAGCGTACGATACGGCGTCAGCAAAAGGCCTCCATGTTTTGTATGCAAACTGATGCGCGTTACCGGAGGCTTCTAGTAGGAGCTTTGTAATGACAAGAAGTAGCCTCCTTAGTTTAAACTGAACTTTTCTGGATTAGCTGGCAAACGAGCTTAGGAATAGATGACCTGGTAACTGTCCGTCGCCCACACAGGATTTTTGTAAAAACACGACTAAAGAACAGGCACAGAAGCTTGCAGGGTGCTGCAACATGTTACCTCAAATGGGCTTTGTTTGAGCATTTTTCGTCTGTTCAAAAATAAAAAATTTTGTTGGACAGTGATGCTGGTTTGGCATTTTTCATGGTAGTGGGGTGTGTATAAGCGAATGGTCGGTATTGATTCCTTGTATGGTAAAGTATAACTGAATGCATCGAAGTTACTGACGGTTACGACATGCATATTGTTCTACCTAGAACGGTTTCAATGCCTACCATGTACTCCTATCACAAGAGCGAGAAAACCAGTTTGTACAGATGCATCCAGAACGGTTACCTCCAACTGAATAAGAATGTGGGATCTTTTGGCCACGCTCACACTCTTAGCTCTAAACCCATTTCCTTTGCCCAAGTTTTCTCAGCGCATCTGGGACAAAACCTTCTGGAATTATCCAGACAGCGCAAACGAAGGCGGAATTTTAAGCCGCACAATCTCCATTTTGCGTCACTTTTTGCAGACAGGTTATCATCCTCAAAAAACAAACTCCGCGTGAAGTTTAGTAGACCACTGACGGAGTATGTAGTCTGAAAACGCTGACTAGTTTCGGCATTCCTGAGCCTAGATGATTACTGAGTTGTTCACTGCAGGGGGAACGTACAGTAAGATGTGAGAAAAAGTACGTGTATCTGCGGGTGTAAAACACAAACTTGTTAGCAAGAATTTCTAGTTTTCTGGTCACCAGGTTCATAATGTCTGTCATCTCCATTGTGGTAAACTCACTGAAGAATAAATTCAGAGGACTCATCCAAAAAAACTTTTCTTCAAGAACAGCATAGAAATAAAGGGTCTATATGATGGTAATGAGGAACGTGGGTCTGCGCACACCGATCAGGTAGTTAGTTTGAGGAAACGAAAATGAAATCATTGTTTCATGTTGAGTACCAGCAACACCTAGTTCATCTACAGGACGTGATACTGCATTCTACCATAAGAAAGGAAACAAACGCTCCAAATCTTAAATTAAAACCCACACGAGCGTAGGTTGTGAATGTCTGAAGTTTTTAGAAAGTTGTGAAAATGGCAGAATTTCAACAAGTTGCTTTGGTCACATTGCTATGCTTCAAAGAACCGCGTACAGTTTCTCTCGTGATGTATATATATATATATATATATATATATATATATATATATACGCTGGCCACGGTGTTCAATAATTTTGTTACATTCTGTGCCCCTGTTTGACTCAACCTCCGTAAACATAATTTAAAAATGGCGGGCCTTCAAAATTAGTTGTACGTTAATCTAGAAATTTTATTTCATGCAACTACTCCGGACTCAGCTTCACTTATTTTGAGGTGAAACTCGAAGTACGAACAGTTGCTTCTTAGGTCATTGTAATAAATTGCAGCTACCGTTTCTTAGGATCGCTATGCACTCTTGTCCGGCTGGTGCCGGAAATTTGTCGGAACGTTAGGAAACTGTAGCCATAAAGCAAAGCACTGCGCTAGGCTTCAAATTCTATCAGTTGTACCCAGCTGAAAAGATGGACGAATCGGCCTATTTGTTGCACCGGTCTCGATGATACCGTAGTATGACTTTCTCTCGTAATAAGTAATCCAAAAACAATCAGGACTGTCTTGTAAAGCCCCGTAAACAGCCAAGCGCACTCATCGCGTGTTTAGTTTGTGTGTGTACTCACACACCAGCCGTCAGCAGAGGACCTTTTCTGATACGCGCTATTGGTGGTCGTGTTATAATGCTCACATAATGAACGTAGGCTCCCGTCCGGTTCGGCCTTAATTCTCGCTCTCCTTTGTCTGGCAGGTTGGGCAGACTAGTCAGTCGAGCACTCCAGTATCACAACAGCACGCACAACATAAGGAAGGCTTCTTAGAAGCCGAAGCGAAGGAAACATTCAGGGGAAAGCATGGAGCAAAAGGAGTGTAAAATTCCTACCACTGACTTTTACGTCTTTAATGATCACTGTTTCTCAACATACTGTAAACATCTGGCCAGCTATCTTTATTACTGTTTTGGATTTTGCTGCGTCTTAGAGACGAGTTATAAGGCGGACAATAGACCTATGTCGCCACATCTCAGCTAAATTTGCAGGAACAAAACGAATGCTCACTGGGTTGGACGTCACTTGGACGTAAGGTAACGCATTGGCAAAGCAAAGTTGAGTTCAGGAGGGTGATGTCCACATGGGACATAGAGTTGCCACGATACGTAGAATAGTTTGAAGCAGTTACCAGGAAGCGCTTTCAAACATTCTTGTCCCGTTTAGATACAAGACCTTTAGTAAATGCAGTTTCTGGAAGCCGAGACGCTTTATAACGCGAATGAACAGTCTTTCTCTTCTACCCGACGACTCAAATGGTAAACTAGCTGACTGGAGTGAGCAAAAGTTCAAAACACAGTGATTTTAGATAAAGTTATTTGATCCTAATGGTGGTGCGTCGTAATAGGAAGCTTGCTTACCATACGTTATGATGGCACCATCCGTTTTAAGAAGGAAGTATCGATGATCGGAGAGAATGACAAAAATGTCGATCCACTCTCTTCTCCAGTCTAGCGATAACTCTGTATGAAAATAAAGCTAAATATCTTTGGCTGAAATGACCGTCCGTATTCAGCCAACCAAACATTTTGCAGAACTATCCTAAGCGCTTTTGTTTGTGCCTTGTTCCGGAACTGGTTTCATTAGTACAAGTACTTTGGTGCTAAACTCCTTCTGAGAAACTTACCCCTACTCTACCCCTCTCTTGTATTGGAGGAGTTTGATATATGGACGTCAAAGTTCGAAACAATGCGGCTGAATGAGACACCTGGGGACCTATGACAGATCGCATGCCCAATTTTGTTTCAAAATCATGTAGATCAGCCGGTGTAAACGCTTGGATACTCATCAATTTCGTTATTTTGTGCTGCACAAGACCGTCTCGTGTTTCACTTGGTACGATATACGACATTGTCTAGTGTTTTTTCTAGACACTCTACTTCGACATACCGAATATTGTAACAACTGAAGCATGAGGCGGCCTGGAGCCGCACATTCAGTTGATGAATACCGTGAACGAGGATACAGTTGAGTCCCTCGTTAAAACCACATTAGTGTGCAGATCAGCAGATTCTGCGAATTGCGTCTAGTTTGGCCCTCAAGTAGAGCACAAGGTTGACGGAAACTCGCGTACTCTGCTCAACCTGATGAGACTTAAGGGGGACGAAATAGGTTGTGGGCTACGGAAGAGTTTTCAGCACCTTAGGCGTGGTATATTATGTCTAAACCGAAGGAGTTTCCCCCGTAGTTTCTAGCTCTAATATTTTGAAAATATTTTCAGCCCAACCAGTTTGCGTCAGTATGATTGGTATCTTGCATACACTTTTCCTAATTCAATCTTGATGATCCAAAGTCCAAAGGGACAACGAACACATTCATGTCGTCAAGGTCGGCATCAGTGAATGCAAGCCCTTAAAAACACTACTTTTTGACTGGGCTATTTCAGAAAGCAGAACCTGAAGGATTCGAACCAAGTGGTTGTTTCTTGGGGTTGTCTTATGAGACTGTTTTAGCCGTTAAGGTAGGCTTCAGCAGATAAGGACATCTCTAGACAAGACAAGGCAAGATAAGCCAAGATGACATATTGACTTTACCGTCGTTGCTAATGAAATTTCAGACAGTATAGAGACTGTCCAGAAATGCGCCAAGCCAGCCCAAATAGGTTACGTCCTTTCCAGTTGTACGTGATCCTTGACAAGTCTTGTCGAATGCTTCGGTAAATTCTGGCACTCTTCTGTTCGAAGGTATGCATCAAACCGGCTTCAGTAAGTCCTAACCACAGTTCATAGATGTAAGTAGAAAAGATAGCCCCACAGTTTTCACTGAAAATGTTGGAATGAACAACCGAAAAGTTCACATCTCAGCGAATTTTAATCATAATCGGTTATTTTAGATACATTTCGGTGGAAAAGCTACTTACAATCGAGACCACAATGCAGATACTTGAGGCGCTTTCTCTGGAAGAAAATGCCCGTAATATCAAGCAAGACCAATATCCTCATTTCCTGGGAGTATGATAGTCGACCCTGAGGAAGATTATGACGAGGAAGAAAATATTTGACTTTTCCTGGTGATGGTGCATTCAAACCCAAGGTCACGGCCGACCGACTCTAAAGAGGAGTGGATACTTTTCGAAGGGTGTTTATTTATAGAACGGTCAGTGCGTCTGATTATTTTACCCTCTTTGGTTTTGTGAGAAGTATTTTGTTAATAGGTGAAATGGTGCAACAAGCAAACCAAGTAAATTATCTTGACGTAGAATCTTGACGCGTACTCCGCAGAACAAGATGCCAACGTAGCCTTTACGAATTTCTGCAAGGCGGAATATTTGCAACTAACTGGTTTCATTCGGAGAGGAGGGGAGAGACCATAGATGGTTGCTCTTAAAAGTGGCCCTCCTCAAGGAGGAACTTGACCGATACCAACTTATTTGTTGTCGATTTGTTGGAATATAGGTAGCTCGGGTGTGTTTACTGTTGGTTGATCAGATGGTAGTTGATCTGTTCGCCGAGCTTGGCAATTGGTTTGCATCACATGACAGGATATTAGATAGTCTTCAAAAACCATATAAACGCAGCTAGGCACGGAGGAAGCACCCACTCAACTGTGCACTGATGATGTCTCCTCGACTGGGAACGAAACGTTTGCAAACCAATTGCCAAGCTCGGCGAACAGATCAGCTACCATCTGAACAATCAAGAGCAATACCAACTCAAACAGACACTGAAACCAGTTGTTCTTGAATTGCAATCCCTTTAGAAGAAGAGCTGCGGCATATGCCAAATAAGCTCTAGCATTCTTGAGGCCCAACCTTTCTTTGTGTGATTTGCTGAAAGGTATTCAATACTGGACAACAAGAAGACGCATGAAAGTTAAGCTGAAAATTTTCGGCAGAAACTTTGTCCAACGAGGACATGTTGGATTTGTTGGGAGTTGAGCAATGATCTCCAAAAATTAACAATTTAAGATGAACCTCATCGAATTCAGATGAAGTTTTCTTGTTAAGGTTGCTCTTTTTGAGTGGGCTTATTGGGGGATACCGTCTTTTATCAGCAGTTATCAAACGAAGTATACGGCTATTGTGTTATTGAGCAGAATCATATCACGAGTCCTTAGGTTTTAAAAAATATTATGTTTATTGCTAACACGTACGCTTCTGAATTGATGTAAGGGGGAGGGGGGAATTCGTGAAATATTGAATAGGGACGCACATAATGCTAACAGGAAAACAAAGTCCCGTCCAAGGATTCTGTGTCTTCGTTGAACTGTTATGCTTGGATCCATACTCAAGATGCATGCTCCTACCTCTATTGAACTTGTACGTCTGATTTCGAGAAATACACTCATTTGCAACTCAATTTGGTTTTCACGAGAGACTCAACTGAATCTCTCGTTTATGATATTCTTCAACTGAATGTGCCGCACAAAGGCCGCCTCATCTTTCAGTTGGTACGCCATTCGAACTACCGCAGTATATTTTCATAAAGAAAACTATTCAGAAGTTGGGTGAAAACTTCTCGACAGCCCACGATCGGTTTCGTCCTTCTTGAGGCTCATCAGGTAGGCACAGTCCCCGAGTTTCCACCAACCTTATGTTCCACGTATGTTCTATTTCGAATACGATACCAACTGAAACATGATGCGGCCCTTGTGCAGCACATTCAGTTGAAGAATATCATAAACGAGAGATTCAGTTGAGTCTCCCGTGAAAACCAAATTGATTTGCAAATGAGTGTATTTGTCGAAGTCAGTCCAATTTGGGTTCAAGTAGAACATAAGGTTGACGGAAACTCGGGGACTGTGCCTACCTGATGAGCCCCAAGAAGGGCGAAACCGGTCGTGGGCTGTCGAAGAGTTTTCAGCAACCTTGTGAGTAGTTTCCTTCATGAAAAAATACTGCGATATCTCGAATATCGTACCAACTGAAACATGAGGCGGCCTGTGTGCAGCACATTCAGTTGAAGAACATCATAAACGAGAGACTCACTTGAGTCTCCCGTGAAAACCAAATTGATTTGCAAATGAGTGTATTTGTCGAAATCAGTCCAATTTGGGTTCAAGTAGAACATAAGGTTGACGGAAACTCGGGGACTGCGCCTACCTGATGAGCCCCAAGAAGGGCGAAACCGGTCGTGGGCTGTCGAAGAGTTTTCAGCAACCTTGTGAGTAGTTTCCTTCATGAAAATATACTGCGATATCTCGAATATCGTACCAACTGAAACATGAGGCGGCCTGTGTGCAGCACATTCAGTTGAAGAACATCATAAACGAGAGACTCAGTTGGGTCTCCCGTGAAAACCAAATTGATTTGCAAATGAGTGTATTTGTCGAAATCAGTCCAATTTGGGTTCAAGTAGAACATAAGGTTGACGGAAACTCGGGGACTGCACCTACCTGATGAGCCCCAAGAAGAACGAAAACGGTCGTGGGCTGTCAAAGAGTTTTCAGCAACCTTGTGAGTAGTTTGCTTTATGAAAATTGTACGTTTGAGGTTCACGTGGTGAAAGTTTCCTTCAAAACTGTATCACCGTCTTTTATGGTCATTGGTGGATAGCGTGACCCCATAGGTGGATCAGTCGGTTTCGACTCCACAATGTTCTATAAGTGATTACGGAACTGCAAACTATTTACCGCATTGTGTTCGAATTCTAGTTTGAAATTTCTCTCAGGTTAAGGAGGAGAAACTTCGACTCGCACTTGTTTTAGCTTGATTTAGGTTTACCAGAAGGGAGCCCAAGTAAGGTGTCATATGCAGAACGTATAATGACAAAAGCCTGTTATCCTGCTGTAGTCTTGCCAACGAATTTGTCTTCTATTTCTTCGTTCAACGGGCCTGTCTTTACCCATTGTCAAATGTAAGATGTAACGTTTGGGGAAATCGTACATTGTATTGTCGGTGTAAAGATATCCCAAACCTATCTGTTTATGGATGAAATGAGGTGCAGTTCTACTACGAATCCAACTCAGTCACATCTCACATCTCTCCATCGTTTTTGAGTGTAAAATTAGGTGGTCTGACTTGAGCAAGCAATGGTGAATGAATTACAATATCTCCGAGGACAATTTTTCCTACGGGACCAGCACCGACAGACTGAACCGTTTTTGGGACAATAATCCGTCTGCAGTTTCTTGGTATAGATCACGCGAATAAAACAAACGAATGAACCTCAATTGACGGGTAATGACAGCGATTTTAGGACGGATAAAATTAAAAATTTAGGCGCTGCGTGTGAGCCGCACATTGTTCGTCTGAGTTCGTTTTAGCTTAGGTAGGGGGTGAAACTTCTTAAAAATATTTAACTTCAACTTTGATCCTATTGGGAAATATCGAAATATTACAATAACTCACTTTCGCGGTGAAAATCTTAATTTAATCGGGTTTGGGAGACAAGTTTTGATTACTTATCTCATGCCACGCTGGCTTGTTCCGGTGACGTCCAACTAAAAGATTAGCATTTTTAACCTGGGCAGCATCTCCCCCTGCGTTAGAAAATAACCGAGCATTTGCATCGGCATTTAACATCGCTCTTCTTGGACCCTAAAATTGTTTCTTTCCAATTCCACCACATTATAAACGCGGATTCCTCCTTAGAGGAAGCATTTTAGGACTGCAAAAGTTGTTTGCCTGTGTGAAAAAAATCCCGTAGAATGGGATTCGACCTTGACCACTGATAAGCCGTAAAAACAAAAGGATGTCTTTACGAGTGCTTAACTTACTATCTAATGAGGCTCTTTCAGTTAGACTTGACTTGTCGAAACTTAGTTACGAAGATTGATACTCTGTTTGTAAAGTTCCAGTAGGATCGTTTCATTCACTCTTATTTTTGATTCCCTAATTACTACTAAATGTTTTTCACATACAGTGTATGGTACTCCGGTAATTTTTTCTCTGCCATTCACGCTCTGTAGTGCAAATAAATTCGACTGGCCATTCCGTCATCCATCTGCTGGTTGGCACTCACTGGAACTTACTCTATGAGCTTGCTTCATCTTAGTGACCAGTACTCACCCGAAGTGGGACAATGTTGAATTTACGGTTGTTCGCTTGGTACTCGAATCCGGCTGACGTGACACTGAAGCTATGATTCAGCCGGAATTTTCTGACAAGGGGATAGAAACCAGAGTTTATTTGATTTGTGAGTGGAAATCTACGCTCTACTGTTACTTGGCTAGCCCCACATAATGCAAATAGATGGACTACTTATGTATTGTTTATCTGTTCCTCGGTGCATGAAACTCGACATAAATCCTGAGATTGTTGTCAGGTCTGCCTGATTGGTCCAAAAATGAGTTTCTATGACCTACTATACTTTGACAGCCTCAGTGACCAAAACCATCCAATTCAACGTTTTTCTGTTCTATCACCCTTTCTTCTGCTCTTATGAAACTCGAAGTGGGTGGTTTTTCTATCCCTTTCTGGCGAATAATACACAAATTTCGGGCAAAGTCTCTTAAGCTAGTTCCGCTCATTATCGTGGTCAAACAAAAAACGATCGAAAGACAGATTCGTGAATAAACAGCTGGATGTATGTTCAAATATCAGTGCAGTGGTAAAACTTTATTCCATGTGCACACCAATAGCGAACCGCCCGTGTTCATTAGTTTCAGCAAAATATGTACTGAGAATATGAGTGGGGAATGAGAATCTTGCCTACTTATTTAGCCTCATAGACTTTCCTCAGTGGATCACCCTCAAGCTGTGTAGTCCGTGTACGTTCCGACCAACTGGATGCTATTCACAGTGGTCTTGTATTGATTAATTATTTAACGTTTTTTAAGAAAGATGTAAAATTTTGCTGATACTTAAGAGCAGGGTTTATAACACACATCGTAGGAATGCACAAATTCGAAAGAAAAGATGAATACCTGCGTCTTGCAACGGAACTCTCTCGTTTATAGAACGGGTGGTATGCCAGCCTAACCATCGCTAACTTTTTCTCTTCACGGATCGTATACTTAATGGATCAACGTTCGATTAATTTCGGCAGAACATTTCAACTCAATGGATGGCTTCCACAAGAAGCTACCTTGTCATATTTTCCAGCATTTATAAAAGTTGAGGTCAAAACCCCGGTTCAGATTCGACGTTTATCGTTTCATTTGCATTATTTGTCTTTCAGCCATCGCATCAAAGTACGAATTGTGTTCAGTGCGCCATATTTTTGGCGTACATCCGTGTGGCCTACATGAAAAACAAGCGATGTCGTTATTCTGGAAGTATCCCTCAAAAGATGATTTTTTTTGAAAGAACCAAACCTTGAACAAATGCTTTAACTTAAATACAAGTATGGTGTCTGGTCAAGGAATCAGGGACAACCAGTTAAGTCCCCTCACTCAAGCACGCTGACAACCACTTAACATGCTGCGAAATTCCGAGTGTCAGTTTTGTTTTCAAGATGATGTATTTCTTGCTTAGTCTAAAATGCCTAGGTTTGGTGGCAGAAAATGTCGCAGTTTTTCAGTCTCCCTGTCGAGTCAAACGTCTCACCGTGATTTGGAAGCTAAATCAAACCTAACCAGCATTTCAAATTTCAGCTTGAATAGAGGCATCCTGCTCAAACAGGATTCATGCACTCCCACAGGCGTTTTTGCTTACATTCTGATGGGGTCTTCTGTAATAAACAGCTTAAAACTAGCTACAGTTTTTGAGCGGATCCTTGTTTCTTTTCATCCAAAGGAAGCACAAAACGTGACAGTTCAACTGGTGTGGTAACCAGTCCCAAGTTCCCAGCTCGATCAAACCATCAACCGGTTAACTTTTTATCCAGGTAGTTCTGGATACATCGGGCATTGCGATGAGGTGCTCTGTCATGTTTTGGACGGATTGGGTAATATTTGGTAAACGATAATGCAGCATGTGGTAGCAACAATTAAGAAACACTTCAGGTCACTCAAAGTGCTGACAGATAGTCCGAGGTTACTGTCAGAGTAGACAGATGTTTTGAGGTGATACATTTACGTGATCAAACGACCTGGACACTTGCATTCAGCAAATCACTGTCGATTTATTTGAGGCAGCCGGCTTTGTGTGCGCGATGGGTATTGTTTCAAAACGTTAGCTTACCTCCACACTAACCTCGTACTACTACTCCCCCTTCGAATGTTATTAGGTGTTGTTTCGGTGTTGAACTACCCTTTTCCGAACATTACTCACTGCGCCTGAAACATAGTGCAGCAGCCAGTATCTATCGCATCTCTGACCTCTGCTTGGAACCAACTTATATCGGTGAATGTGTTTGACAGATATTGTTGTGTGACGTTGGCACTTTTCCACCAGCTCACCACCAACCCAAACGCGCCCAGAGCATATTAGGAATGACCAATATAATTGTCCAAAACTAATAAGGTGAATGTGTCGCACGTGGATATTTCCCGGTTACGAAGACAAGGTACAGAGTATTGAACGAAGGTTATTTCTCACTCAACGTTGCGGAATTTTCGTCAGGAGCAGATAACTCACTATAGAAAGTACCAAGAACATTTGGTTTATCCTTCGTTAGGTCAAATTTTAACCATAGTCAACTGGCCAAGAACTCATGTCAGTCATCTCCAACTGCATAGCGCACTGATTCAAGCCAAGTGCAAACGGCGGGCTATTCATCCTGAAAACATTCCGCCTAAGCCGATAAGCCGATTTTAACAAATGCAATCTGGTTGTTCAGGTCCCAGATACAGAACTTTGGGTTACCTGTAGGTGTGACAATTCCGAATATCAAAAGGAAGAGCTGAGTTCGAAAGTCAAACGGTACTATTTAAACGAAGGGAACCAAAGTCACACAACCAACCTCCAATGTCCACATTCGTAACGCCAACAAGTGCGCAAGTCTGTCACTGACCGGTACAGCGCAGTGTCCAGGTCCGTACACCAAACAACGGCGAGCGGATTTTTGGCTCGG
>SJOL01005275.1:124887-166138 GCA_004794785.1 Opisthorchis felineus
GCTAAACAGTATTTGCAACACAAGCGTATTTATAGTAAGGGAGTTGTAAGGTTTGTTCTTCTGCCTGCGGTAGCGCAATCTGTGGTGTAGTTGAGTTGGATGCTACGGGCCAGAAAAGTGATAACAAACAACTGGTTGAATAAATTTAGTGAGATTATGTATGGTTCTTTTGTTGGCCTTGCTGGACATTTTAATTACAAAGCTTACATTACCAGCCAAGGTGACGTCATCAGTGCGTTGTGCAGCGAAGTGCCGAGAAGTTCTGCTAGTGTTTGTAACTAATCTCACACCCACTGTACATTGCTGGCCG
Source organism: Opisthorchis felineus (assembly GCA_004794785.1). Lineage (NCBI taxonomy): Eukaryota > Metazoa > Platyhelminthes > Trematoda > Opisthorchiida > Opisthorchiidae > Opisthorchis > Opisthorchis felineus. The sequence goes on from SJOL01005275.1 coordinate 125,198, forward strand.
ATTTTTAAGGCTGTGGCTCATTTTGCCTTTGGTCAGCGTCATCCTTTTCTCAAGTGAAAGTTGTCCTCTTGAGCCGAGTCTCGCACCCACTTACATAACATTGATCACGCTCGTCAGATACGGAAGTAAGCGCAAAGTTTGTCCGCCTGCTCCTCACCGATTCGATAAGCTCTGTTTTTGGTTCCACGAAAGAATTTCATGTGCAGCTGCTTACTGGTGCAATCAAGTATGAATGTTCTGTTAAGGTACCTTAGGAATGCTTCTCCGACAACACACATTATATGGGTACGTATCCAGGTATCTGCGGTTTATTACCTGTATTCTTCAAAGTGGTAGTTTTAATCACTGTTTGTAGATGATAGGTGCATGTCAGATTTTCTCATTCAATGCCAGTTTGCTGACGAAATGGTGAACTTTCAGTAGTATTGTGAGTTTTGGGTACACTTAAAGTTTGTAAATTGCACTGAACACAATTATCTAATGTCCCAAAAAGTCGCTTCTATACCGCACCAACTTCATTTTCATTGATTTTTCACCTAGGTCTGTTTTCACGGTTCAGACCTTTGATAATCTACCATTAAAAACTTAAATACAACCCTATCGAAAATTCCGCTGAGTTCTCTTGTATCAAAGTTCATAACCTAGATGCCTTTGTGAAATTTAGCTTCCCACGCAAACACTACTGACCTTTGTTCACGTTCTGTCGAAGTATACTCTTATTTGTTTATTTTCTTCCGCTCTTTATTTGACATTCTTTAAAGTGGATCCTTTTTGTTGTGAAATCTGAGAAATACGTGTCATTGTTCAGCAAAATAATCTTCTGTACAACCCAAATTGCATTTCAGTCTCACCCAGAGATGTTTTTCGAAACCAGTGAACATTAGTTTTTCACATGCTAAGGCTACAATTACCTGAATTGCCTGCTTGAAATGCTAATTTTTAACTCACTAGAGATTCTAGCTGCCCGGATTACGAGATTTTTTTTTCATGATCTTCCTTTCACTCCTAGGGGGTATAGTTTTTGAGATTTTGTGATTTTGCACATGTTCTCAGACCACCTCAAGCTGTGGACGGCTAGGCTTGAGCCTGGAGAATACACGGTAAACAATAGCCTACACTTGAATTTACCCGAAATTTTTTCACAGGGATATCCTAAGTTTTGATAGTCTGATGCTACTTGTCCCCTATGTAATAATACCGAATCACTGACCGTTTCTGTGAAGCTTTCCCACTGATGTCCACTCATCTCGGACTGACCACCACCTGGTAACACTTATTAGTGTTCTGACAACGTCTTTAGAATTATCTTTATTTATTCGACTCAACACTCTGTGTGTTTGAACGTTTCCATGGCTGCACTCTTTTCCAGGCAAATGTTGCGACCAAACGATTGTTTCGATTTTATGTCTGTAACATTCATTTTAGCTCAGACAAAAAGGTCGACAACTGATTTCGCAGATGTGTCGTCAGACGGACAATAGTGCTTATGCAATTAAATATAAACTAAACACAATAAGATTAGCATGAAGGCCAATACTTCTCCGTTCAGCTATATTGATCATTTTAACCTGAGTGAGTAAAATGGTTTTGAATAATGTGTTAAATTACGATTGATCCAGTTCGGGTGCGCCTGAGTTTGTAAAAGTCGTCAAGGGCTAGGTTTTGCTCCAAGTGTCTACTGAATAACGAAGTCGCATCTCATAAAGCTGTTTGTACCATTTCAACGGCCAGGTTACAAGTAGAACTTTCATTCGGTATATAAATTCGATTGGGTAGGGGCACTGTTAAAAAGCACAGCCATTTTGCGAGATAAAAACTTTACTCACAGTAGGCTGAGGAACGACACACAACGTCTATCCGAAGCGGTTAGGACAGCTACTAGTTGGTGTTATTTAATCATGGGAGTCCGACTGTTTTTAAATCTTCTTAGATGTCGTGCTTGTGCCATACATTCCTGGGATTCGATCGTCGTTTGTGTGGATCTTCGTGACCACTCAAGTACGATTTTAAATCGCAGTCGGACGCATCAGGTTATGAGGAATAGATTAATTGCAATTTAGTAGTGTTTTACATAGAACCCAAAGGCCGTTAGAATGCGGTGCGTTTTTATACGCGCAGAAACTAGGCTTGGATACAATGGCATTGAGAATCATCGCGATTTTACGTGTAATAAACTATCTGAATTGGTTGTCATAACATCGATGTGCATACTGTGGTGTTTCCTGTGCCCACCTGGACCAGTCTTTCATATCAGAGAATGTATACTGTAACATGCACCGAACATGTATTGAGCGGGATTGAGACGTGCAGCAGAAGTGCACGAGAAACCGCAAGGTAAAAACATGTGACAACGTGATAGCCAATCAAATGACCATGACAAGTCATGCCCACACCTCATAATGCAGTCGCTCAGCCGTGCCAAGCTGTGTGGCCTGATGGTTGGGAAGATAAAACCGAAGCAAGATTAATGTAGAGACAGAGTACCATATACCGTTAGTGAACACAAAACGCGTGGATTCCAAGGGAATCGGAGACACGATGCTTGTTTTATTGAGCCTTCTGCTGTAGAACTGACTTGTTTAAACTAACCACGGATCCTTCTTCATTGCTGACCCGATGCTGCTTTCATCATTATTCCACATTTCAAAAAACACGTCTTATCTTGTTGTTATTGCTTTCTGAGAGAACATGAATAGGGATTAGTGGGTCTTGCGTTCGAATCACGTATGTTCAAGGTCTTCATATCTTATGTTCTAAGGAAGTTGAGAAATCAGGAGGTGTCAGCATGGACCCGGTAACCTTTTGTGCCGTATACGGCTGGCAACGGCACATCCTCTGCAGGAGTAAATGCCCGTTACAGGTGGCAAAAGTAATAAGTGATAACATAACACAGAATTGATGTAATCACGTAGTATTGTATAATTGTGATGATTGTTTAACAAATTACTGGCGGTAAAAATAAATGTGGACTTTTCAGGATTATTTCAAATGTTGTTAATTGTGGCTTTTCTGGATTTCGCTGATTCATCCAGATGTTATTGTACTTACTAGATTTCATACAAAGCCTAGTAAGTCCCAGTCAAACCTGATGCTTTCATCAGTAACCTAGACACTGACGAAACTGATTGAAATAGGTGTGAAAAAGCCAGTCCGCAAAAGGAATTTGATATGCAATATAGAAAACATTGTTCTTATGATGACTGGAAACTCACGTGCACTTTGGTCAAATTTCCCGTTTATACTAATCCTACGATTCTGGTTGGGACGATACAAGAGATATTGAAATTTTTCACTCCGCAAAGCAAAAATCTTTTGACGGCTAACTACCTGTTTGTCCATTCCTGGAGCTCATAAATTAGGATTGGGTAAACTTAATTCATTTACTCACTACGTTCAAGCGGCCTTAAAAAATAATAGCTGGTGCGAAACTGCAAAATAACTGATAACATATAATTCTACTTTCGGAACCCACAAAGTTTAATAAACCTACGTTAGCCGGACACGAAATGATAAGTTTGCTTAGACTAACCTTTAGTCAAGGGTGTGACTCAACCCGTTACAATTTACTACCGGGTTATGGCAGTGAAGATCGGATTGCGACACAAGGATATCACATGGTCTAGAATAACAAATAGCTAATTCTTTGTTACAATCCACAAAAATTGGTGGAGCTATTGTAGCGTATTGTTCAACCACGAGGTCTGCTATTCAAATTGTGCGTCTGATACCTTATCTATTTTTAGCAGTTTTCTGTTCGACAAGTTAGCTGAGACACAGAAGTAATGACAGTGTTTATCATTAATTAAGTACATTCCTTTCGCTACTCGGCAGGGGATAGCTCTGACATATATTTCATCTTATATATATATATATATATATCATAAAATATGACATGACTAAGAATAGTATGGAAGACGTTCAAGAATCGTCTTCTCCCTCCGTAGGTAATATTATGAAATCTTTTTGAATCGAATGTGGCAGAAATATCGTGAAGCAGTTTTGGTTCCACGAAAGACCTGCGGGCAAACAGTCCGTAAGTCTTCAATTTGTTTTCCATGATAGATAAGTAGCGTAAATTTTCCCGCCGTAGATATGTCTCAGGGGACCATTTCACAATTATGACCAAAATGTAACAACGGGGTCAGAATTTTCATGCGCAGTTGAAACTGTTTAAAGGACGTGTAAAGGTGAGCGGTTCTAGGATGCTGAAAGCAAAGGGTATTATCATAGTTTGGCACCTATCTCTGTCCAACTGATCTTCATCTTTAAATTTATGCGGAGAGTCAACATATTTGGACAGCTTTTTGGTACCCTGTGGCCGGATTCTTCCGTTATTTGAGCTTCTTACTGTCACACACAGTAAGGATTTGATGGTAACTGTGGGGATGTGCGCTATGGCCTAGGTTACTGTGTATTTTTCCGATAACTGAATGGATAGCTGTTTAGCGTTTAAAAACACAGTGAGGAATGATTTGTAGAGAAGGGAATCACGATATATTTTCTAAACAGGGATTTCTTGCAATGTCAGATTGTTCATTATTAATTGCCTAGTTTTGACTAAAGTTTACGCAACTCCGTTTCTTCAATGTGACTTCCTGTGAGTGTATCTCCTTATACTGCAAGGCAAAAATTTTTCTCTGTTTACTGGTACCTTAGTACTGTGTCACCGCTAAGTAATGCGGGGATTTATCAGTTGCCATCTTATTGCCGAGCCCTCTATGTTTTTGGTGGCTGGATTTCAAATGAATTTTCCTCAATTTTATGTGCAACGGTCACTGGGGAAAACGAATACCGTATGCTTCATTGCATTCTTATTATAGAGCGTACGGAAACCCACGTATCACTAGAACCACTACAGTTTTGGATCGTCACATATGACGCTAATCACAGTCACGTGTTTTTAGCTCGATTCAGCAGACGTTCTAGGCATACCAGCATACGATACAGTCACCAGGCTCTTCAACTCTGCACCAATGGACCCCGCAGTCTGGGGCACGTTTATTTAATATTGTGATTTGCCTACTGTTATACGGTGAGTAGCCTGTGAGAAACCGGCTAATTAAACGGCACCGCTATTTTTTTGCGTTACTAATATCAGTTTGTTCCTACCGCAACTAGAGAGAATAAACATGCTTTTCGAAGGTTTGCGAGACAAGATCGTTGGTTGATCAAGGACAATAACCCCGGAAAGGTCAAATTTCTGAGGAGTTTTGATGGCATCAGAGGATAATGAAAGTGCGCCCGCTTTTTGCACAGCGGAACTTAGTGATACTGCCTGTTATGTTCCAGACAATGCCTAAATACTGCAAACTGGTGAGGTATTTGTGATGAATTCACAAGGAGACACTCTAGATATGGGAAAAACTGTTCTTTCGGGGACTTTCCCCAAGGTATCCTTACCGTGAGAAAATAGAAATATCTGGTGAATGGACGACGCTTGGTGTAGTAGTCGGAATTTGAGAACTGTTGAAAAAAATGGTCCCGTCGGTGCACCTACAAATATTTCAAATAAAGACAGATAGCTGATGTGGATGAGTTATTCAGGTCAGACTATATCATCCTTCATCAGCCATTTTTTGGTTCTAGAGTAGCAGACAGGTTAGCAGTTTACATTTAGTTTCAGAGACGTTTCATACTTTGACTGAATATAAGTGAATAATGCTGTTCACTTTTTCCCCAAATTTGTGTAGATCCTTTGTTCTGCACTGACTGACGTCTGTAATACATATGTGATAGTCACAACAAAAGTAACATTTACTTGTCCACTAATGGATGGGATAATGCACTATTTTTTGTCAGTATTATCACCATGGTTATCAGTTAATACTATCAGCTGTCGCATGACTGGTCTATTTTCAGGGCAACATTGGAGATTTTACCGGCACACTATTCTCAGCTACCGGTATTTTACACCACATTTTACACCACCATTTTTTGGCCGAACATCCCTGCACTACATGTGGAAGAAATGCCGTAAAATGGGGAATCTCTACTTCAAACGAATTCACGAATTTAATCCAAATATGTCCGATTAGTACTATGTTATCAATGGTTATAATCGACGTAGTACACTAAGGCAACAACAGAAAAACTCACGTTCATTTGGAGCTTCCTTTAAGTACGTGAACCTTTAGTGCATCCTACGCGTTTCAACTGGTTCTGAGTACCGTTATTATATGATTATGTTCACCAAAGTAGAAAACGGTATGTTTGTCCCAGTCTTCCGGAGATGACGTCAAAGCTGCAAGCAGTTAAACTGCCTGTTCACGAGCTGACAGCACTCTAACTCATTAAAAATTTAGGGCAAAATCGCTCATCAGTTCCTCGACTTCAGGATCTAGATTGAGAGTTAGCTGCAGTGCGCATCCAAGAAAATTCAGGTGAGTTTCGAAACCGCTACTGTCGGTTAGCAGTTGAACACAACAGCTCTTCCACGAGAGGTTGTTCAGCAGTGTGATTAGTCCGCCCTTAGATAAGACGTAGCGTCATTCATTCACCTATTAATGTAAAAAATGTTTGTGCTACATACTCAACCGGATAGCGAGTGATTTTATTATCCCCTGGAGCACACAGAGATAATCGTTTCCAGAATACGCCCAGAATCACTTCTTGAGTTTGGACTAGAATTGTAGTGATAGTGGTGATTAATCTGTAAAACAAGACGTCGGAACTCACTAACCAGCATTCAAGCACCAGTTATTATTGCCACCTCATATCCAGCCACTGTTACACACGCTTATTTTAGTGAATGTCTTGTTGGGTTGCAAAATAGCTTATTTTAATGAGTATCCATTGAGTTCATCTTCAATGAGTTAAATTAGATTTCATCTGGATTGCCTATTGCTTGGCGAAGATGTTGGTAAAGAGAAATAGTTTAGAGAGGTAAACTTCTACTGTTTGCCATCCACAATTTCCAACAAGCAAATAAAGAATGGCCTAGCGATGTATATTGGGGATCCTCCGGCAAGATAATATGATAAGAGTGAAAAGAGTATCAATTTCCGCCGAGCGACAAATGAAATATACTCCTACATTCACTTATCGGACCCGTTCCAATCCCTGACTCCTGTGAAATGCGCCTCTCTGTAGACCTAACGACAACAGAAGTAGCTGCTGCGCAGAGCAACCAATAAGTAGATTCAACTAACTCTTCCCTACTTATAAAATCTGTAAAATCTGCCATCATTGATAACATTTGTTAAGCAAATAATGGCTGGAGCAAATCAAAACTGGATGGTAGTTGACTGTTCCAATGCATTCTGGCAAAAATGTAGTTTTCTTAAGCTGGCGAACGTACCACTGAGTGCTCGCTGCTCAACCACTTCTTCGCGACCGGAGTTCTGCAGAGTAATGTGAACTTCAATGAGTTCGAAATGAGACGGTTACTTCAAATATATATGAAGTACAGTAGACGAGCAGTGGTTTCAATTTCCTTGAAAATTCTAGGAAGAAAACCAAATGAATACCAAGTAATATAACAGTCCTTGATGATAAGCTTAAAATACGTTTTACTCGACGAACAAAATCCCTTGTCCTTACCAGCCAAAATGTGAGATGCACCAGGTCCGATAAACCTCTACATGTGGAGGAGGCGTCTTGTACAGATTCGAGCAATGTGTGTTGGCGTCGTGTTTCAAATTGCACTCAAATATGGGGAATACAAGTGCCTGTCTCAGGGGATAAACTGATTTTGTCGCAAATCCCATGAATGGCCTTGTCATTTTCAAACGCTGATTATAACGTCTGTGTCACGGATCCGTCGGGTTTGAAATGTCATTCCTAATGACCACCTGGCACACAGTTTTGATCCATATTCGATCTGATATCACGGAGAACATGGATTAAATGTTGTTCTCTAGGGATTTCCTTCAAATGAAATGAATCGCCATGCACATATTTTAGTTGAAATTGCTGGGAAAGTTTTGTTTTTCACTTGCTTTTAGTGGCTGCAAATGTGAGCAAAGCCCTATTTGAGTGTTTCGGTAGTGTAATTTCCACAATGCGCTTTATAAATAAATTGGCTCCTGAAAAAGTGAATATACAGTTTGGTGGCTTTAAAATTGTAATAGTCAAGCACAGTGTGTTTAAGGGGAGCACCTTCAAATTGTATAAAATTATCTAAGCTCACCTGAACGCCTTGCACCCATAGTCTCGCAATAGTCTTGTACACACTACTTTTCAGATCCGATAGATTTCTTCTTTGCCACCACAAACGATCAAGCTGGCAAATATTGCTTAACTTGCTAATACGTGGATTGATTTAACCCGTCACAGTACAAGTGAGGTTCAAGGAGCTGCCAAACTCTCTAAGTCGAACAAAGACCTCCTCATTTAGGAGTTTTAAAGGGAACTGGGAATCCTAGGAAAAGACTTTGCACCTTGAAGGCTCCAAATGGGGGGCAACTCCACACCATACTCGGATTGGATCATGCAGACCACCGACTGTCAACTAGCAAAATGGTATTGTCTTCACAAACCAGGTTTAATGACCTTCCTCAATGTGTCCTTTCGACTTCCAGTTTTTCCGTCCCTTGGAGTGTGTGCTCCACGATCGTACCAAACAAAACAAAACAAAAGCCTTGGCGAACAACAATGACTCCGGGGAAATAACTTAGTGGTCGATTGTAGACGCTAACGTGACCAGGGGTTGAAATGAGAAGTCTAAGTGCACCATTCGGAAACAAGCCTGGGAGCTGATACGAAATGCGGAGCTTTCCCTTACCGGACTGCGGCTCCACGGACGAAGGGGCCAAGGACGCCCTATCTACGTCACAGTTATGCATCTGAAATTTACAGCTGATGTGCTACGCCTATGTCTAATCGGCTGAAGAATGCCAGCCGTTAATGTAATGAGTGAACGTGATGGAGGGCTACCTTCCTCGGTAGCCTAGTCAGCAGGAGGTCGGTAGTTTGTCCGCTCCCAGACAGGTTTCCTCGTTCATGCAATGAGCATGTAGACTTCTCATTTCAAAAACTGTGAAATCCACTTCACAACGCTTCCTAACGTAAAATGCCGAAGGCTGTCCTTCTGTCCAAATGTGTTTAGAGGTTTTATTTATTCTATTTTCAGGGTAGCAGTTTCGCTATCGTTTGAATTTCGTTGGCGATAGCGTCTAGGCGGTAACTATGCCGTAGGCTTAGTCGCTGTACTGGGATCCCATTGTTCCGTTTCAGGAATGCAGCAAGCATCCATCAATAGAAAATCCAACGGCACTCAACAGAAGTTTGTTGGCAAACTCATATAAGAGGTTGCTCGTTAAAAGACGTAATAATTTTAAGTCAGCGGGGCTTGAATAGCTTACGTAAAGCGAAATATGTAAGCGATAGGTTGCGAGCTTTCGACGTGCAGTGCGCTTGAGCGACGCGCCAAATGCTGGGGTCTATAGAAGAACGATTGTCAATTAGCAAGATAAAAGTTAAGAGACAAATATGACGAATAAATGTAGGTCACGGGCAGTTTCATGTTTCTGGTTATTTCGGCCGATGTCAAATCTCAACTCCCAATGTGACTCACAGGTACCTTTTTTAGTACATTTCACGGTTGTTTTGGGGCCACCATGGTTCTCTGACTTAGAGAGGAAGACGATTAAATTCTGCATGAAAAGTTTTTGGCTCAAAAGCCTGGTGGCAAGTCAGCGATCGTTGACATAACACTATTAGCGAGTATAGCTTCTGAGGCATCATTTGCCACACACGTCCAGCTACCCCATATCAGGGGTTAAAGGGTTGTTTTCTCGACCTATATTTATTGACCAAACTGGTGATCGAGATCCAGTGGATGCTGAGCTGTTACCTTTAAGTGTCAGCCGTGACAGGATGATAAATTTCCGCTTCCAGGGGGACATTCCTGGAATTCTCTGCCTTGAGCACAAAATAAGCAGTCAAATGGGACATCTGAGCGTATGCGAAAAGTATGCTTATAAAACTTTTCAATGGTTTACTTATTTTAATGCCATGGTAAGGGCTCGCTGTGTTCCAAATTAAATAAAACAGAATAATAATAATAATAAATGATTTCGCACTGACATATGCATTTGAATCTAGAAACATTCACTGAAATTGTTAATTACGGAAGATTTCAGTGAGCTTAAAATAGCAGGTCTATTCTTGGATTTCCACGCTACATCTGATGAACCTTAATCAGCCACATAAGTTGTCGGAATCAGTAATCGTTATAAAAACAGTCCTTTTTCTACTACACTAATATTTAATTCACCATTTCAGTTTGAGAAAAACCGATAAACATGCCGTCAGTGAGAGTTATGACGAATTGAAGTTGATACTTCCCATTTCGTGCGCATTTTTGAGCCCACTGTCTGTCTTTGATGGTTAGGTGAATTGATTACTGGAAGTGAAGTGGCATTTGTATATGGCTTAATCTTGGGATTTATAAACGAGGCCGGTCTACCATAAAATTTGCTGTTATGGGGCTATTGTTCATTTTACGGAACCAAGCGTTAAAAACGCTAATTTTACAATCCTAACATGTCAATCTCAACGTGGTAGCTTTTGGGATTCCCCAATGACACTTCGTAGATAATGTATTAAATGGTCCTCTGAAGATCTTCCCACCGAGCTGTCGATAAAACGGTTTAATTTTAGCTAACCTTGTTACAATACGCTCGCCACACTGTATGTGGCGAGCTGCATAATTCCATCAGTTCACGAATACAACTCCGGATTATCAAAAAAAAGTGACTCGAGCTAATGACGACAGCTTATTGCAGAGCATCTGTTTCGGATTCGCTGCGTCCGTCTGAAACTGAGGAAAAGGTCCCATGAATTTTCTACTGTTACCTGCTGGAAACAAAAAAGATGGAAATGTCAGTTTGCGTACATCGGCTGAATATAGAAGAGGACAGCTGAACAGAATAGGGGAAGCACTATTTTAGTTACGGTAAAGGAACAAGACAAGCAAAATCAACGTTCTTCATGCAGGAGTGAGCTGTCTTCCAGTTGTGGCGTATTAGACCAGTCTTTGAATAAGAATATGTAAACCAATATTCTTCGTGCACGGGGATCATAGACAGCTTGTACTAAAGCAGGCCTATGTTGCCGATGTACCAAAGTCCTCAAAGATTTATTCGTTTCGACCGCAGAAAATGAATGTGTAGGAGGAAAGAAATTAAGAAAATCTAAATTGTGATGAACGGAAGGTTGAAAAACCTTTTTTCTCTTAGGAAACAACAGAACAGAACGCGTGTTTGCCACATAAGTCCATTTTGAATATCATTGATTGTCAGTATATCATGCACCTATTGTTCGGCAGAGTTTTTTATCTGCGTCGGTGTGATTTTCGGCATGGGATTTAACGGAAAATAACATAGACCACTGTGCAGAAGACATCCAGTCTGATAAAGTCCATCAGCGGTAATCCTGACCAGTCCCCATAGAAATGTGTTGGGGCAGATGACAGTTTACTTGGAATGCTGCTTGTCCTAGCGGGTAGGTTCCCACTGTCACTGGGACAAAAACTCACGTAACAAATGAAATCTAGTCCTTGCACCCATTCCACACAGCTACTTCTGTGAGTAGCATTCCACAAAATAACATGAACAAACTGAAGACATACTGTTCAACCCAGAATTCCGATTAACACACCTAACTTGGCATTCAGCATCATATTGGTGGGACTTTATGCAAAAGCGCTAAAATATTCCTTTAGTGAAAGATGCTCTTCACATATCAATCTACTTGGGTTTAAAATAGCGACCAAAAGTTATTTCGCATAGGACCAACATATAGCAGAAAATATACACTCGTTATGCTGTTTGTTATTGTTTACCATCATAGCAATGCAGAATTGGCCACAACGACTTGTCAGCTCCAACCTCCTGACGTGCCAAGTAGCCAGCTTTCTGCCAGGGTCAGATTGCCCGAAAAGGTTGAAGGTGCTTTGGACAAGTTTGACACAACGGTAATGTTTACACAATCGGTTTGTAGAACTGTGACAGGTGGTATGATACTAATCTGTTCAATTTTTCACCAGCGCAGGAAACAGGACAGGAATGATCGAATTATAAATCTGCTAATCGTTCAGCTGTAACACCCTTTCGGTGCCTAACTGCCATGCTACCAGAAGAAAGCACGAGGGCTGGGGTACTGCCAGGTTGCCCAAGCCTAGGCAAGGGAAGTCGAGGGGTGGATGTTGGATTCGAACCACGGGCCTTCCGGTCAGTAAATTCACGCTCTAACCACTGAGCCATCTCGCCCCCCATCGAATTATATATTTTGCATTATCAGAATAAACCTTCAAAAGCGGTAGTATGGAGTAAGTGAAGAAGCGAATAAGAGAAACTCTATGTAAAACACTCAAACTGTTTTCTCCAACGATTTCGATGCAGCCTTCAAAAGATTAATTTACTACAAATTAAAAATGAGCCTTTGTATATGGTCTCGTTTGAATTTTTATACGTGTACAATTTGCCAAAGAATGACTGTTCTTCTAGATCAGCAGTTTTTGCTCTTAGGTTGTTAAATTCTTGTTCTTTATTTGCGGCAGAAACTTGTTTGATGAGGCGAAAATGCGCACACTAAAGAAGATGTGAGTGAAAATCGCTGAAAGATCGAAGCCGCCTACAGAGGTGAATATAGTGTTAATATGGTTCCCACAAATAGGTCAGAAGAGACCACTCAACTCCTATGCACAAGTATTGTGTCAGAAACCGTAACGGAGTTGGGATTGCCAGGACCAATACTCTGATGAAACTGTTCTGAATCCCAAAACTAGAAAGGGGACTAAATTCATACAAAACACGCGACTGTTCTGCGCAGCAAAGGATTGTTGAGAGACTACAGGAGTAGCTAACCAAAGCTAACTATGGCCTGCAAACTAATATGTGAAATAAAAATAGTGCCAGTTATTCGGTCAGACTTCCTTCAACGTACCGGGGGGAGCATACTGCTTATTTAGGACAATAATCACGCAAAGGAGCCTGCAAGTTTAGTCAGCTTTGGTGACGGGTTTCCCTAGAAAATAAATTTTAACTAGACTCAGGAATGCACTCAACAAACACAACATGAAATGTGGTATTACTAGTACACAAGGAAACTAGGACCCAGTAACAGTATCTCTATTTTAAATCTCTAATCGCAAGCTACACTTGATAGCCTCAAGGTTTACCCGCACTGTAAAAACGGAACTACTGTATTATACACAGCACTCCAAGGGAGGACGTGTGTTGGGACGTCATCTGAAGATAGCCAATGTGTTAAGTGAAAGAAATGTTTCTTAAGTGATCAACTATAAGTTCTGCAGTTGTTATAAATCATAGGGGTTGCTACTGTTCTGTGAGATTTCATATCGTCTCCGAAACATTCACCTAGTTAACACGAATCGCTAAATGCCCTACTGGTTCCAGAATATAAGGAGAAAATTAACAGTAGGTTACCGCCATTTTGGATAGTAATTTAGCATCGCTTGATTATCTAGATTCCATTTTGCCAAAATTCTTGTCATTCGAGAAATTAATCAATCTAACTTTGGATTTCAAGAGTGTACAGTAAAGAACTTTTAGTTGGAGTTCAGCTTTGAGGGAAACTATATAGTTCAGTTAGTTCATTTCGCATCAGTTGTAACATGCAAACTAGCTAAGCTTCCCAAACAGTCTGTACGCATGTGTAGTGTATAACAGGAGACTTCAGAATAAGCAGTATGCCTAGTAAACAGCCACAAAAATAGTGAACGGCACAGTTCACCCACGAAGTAGTCCCCCTTTTTACTCCAAGGTTGCGACTAACAACTACACGTAGGTAGGTACAGTTGCCCCTGCGGTACTCCTTATCTAATATGAAACTCTATATTTTTGATGCTAAACCCCGGCACCCCGGTGCACGCGATCGTGGACTTCGGTTTCAACGGCAACAGTTTGAATCCCCCATGGGACCTTTTTATTTGGCTGTTATACACCTGTGGTTTTAGCACCAAATCTGTAACTTGAATATCTTTCGAACGAATTTTGCATTTATCACTTTGCAACTGGTCGATAATCCTGTTCTAACTTCACCTCGACTCAAAGTTCTCGCTTTGCTCAAAAATGTGGGTACAGCATAAACATTTGGTCAGTTTCATTACTTTTGGTCGCTGGTGCACATTTTACACGGGACAATCCTGTATGGGGCATGTTTACCGCTTTTACTAACCGATATTTCAAACAACAAGCAACAACTTTTAGCACAGCGATAAACTCTTCAGACAACGTAATTTAGGTGCCACTCGTTTATCTGTTGAATATCTGGATATTTTGCGGCATTCCTGTATCTGTGCCCTAAGCCTTTCACTTATGGGTTCGGCTGGTGAAAATGAAAAAAGCAGTCTCAACATCGATTTGTTTGCCAACACGCATAGTAACAAGCAAGCTAGATGGAAGTTAACAACGGACAACACTTCTGTCCTGTGTTTATTGGCCAAGAATATATGGCTGACAGCCTGTGGTGTAATTGCTTCGAGCAGCTCTTCGAATATTTTACTTTTCAGAAGTTATATAGAAATAACCAGACAGTTAGTAGATCTGACGGGCAAAATATGTGTCCGTTGTGTTACCCACCGCCGAAGGGTGATTACCTCATTAGCACAGCAAACGACAAACAAGGTTTGTTTGTCTTTCTGCCCCAGTGAGTTTAACAAACGCGATGATTACTTCGAAGCACGTCCTCAGATGATGCTATCATACTGTGCACAGGAACTTCGGAATTGCTTCGGGTCAAAATCACAGTCTTGTTTTCTCTACACAGTCGAACATGCTGGTTAGGCGTCAGTCTGCTACCCATCAACACAGTGCATAATTACACCCTTGTTTTATTTGTACCGCCCTCCTGTTGTGCCATGTGCTTGCTGCTACCTTGTCGCTTTTTTGCTGACGTGCTTCAAGCTCTACGGTGATCTGGCCGAATAAGGAACATTTTTTTCTGATTATTAGTTATGCATTTTTGTCTCTGCAAAATATTGCCGTAAAATTCCAAAAATAATTTCGCCCCAGGAAGTAAACCTCATTTCATCTCTTGACATAAAGAAACTACCAACTAATGGCTTTAAAATACTGCGTGATGGGGTAATTGTTAGAGGAGTCTGCTCACAAGTAATCTCAAGGTTTTTATCCATTAAATTCCTCTCCTTATGACAAAACGCTGTGCTGAAAACTAACTACGTTTTTGGTTCTTGGAATAACGGATTCCTCAGTCCACGGTCAGCTGAAAACATTACATTTACACTGCTGTTTGTCAGTGACGCAATTTTACTTGTCGACTTTTGTATGAAACCTGCCATATAGCTATTGCTTCTGTAACCCGGTCCCGTGACGTTTGTGAGTTCCTTTTAAGTAAATTTGGCTTGATTGTGTTTTAGGAATGTTAGCTGATTGACAACAAGGCACATTTGCAGATACATCCCGGAGATACTCGGAGCAAAACGTTTGGTCAAGTGAATCCAAATAAGATTATGTATGCATTCTCTGTTAGCTACGTGGTTATATATAACCATATAGCTGTCGTTGTTAGCTTTTGTATTCGTTCCTAATTGCTCGGATGATAAGAGGGGATAGGTAGTGCATAAGCTTATTGAGCCAGTACAAAAGCAAAGTGATTCATCTGAGTATGGACAGCCCGTAAGACTTGATCAATTCGATCCCCTTCTGTGAAGGCAGTCATTCAAAGGAATCGACAGAGCCGCTAGTTTTGAACGACAGTCGTTGTTCGTCAGTGTAATACGCTGGTAGACCCCACTGACCTACTACACAATGATGATATCACCTAGGTTGGGGAGGAAACGTTTGCAACCAACGGACCAGGGGCCACACAACAACCTAATAAGGGCTGCTGAACCAACCCCTGGACACCCGAATTCCCTGTGACTAAGTAAGAAGGCGTCGGACAGTCTGCGTTAGTTATTCCCAGAATGAAACATCCGCGTCAAACGGGTATTTTGTTGTAATCCGTGGATGTATCCTTATGCAGAATGGATATTAAAGTATAGGCACCATTCAGCCTAAATTCAGAAGGGTTATCGGCTCTTCCATCACGTGTGGTATGAATAGTCTGACATTCTCCGCAGCTGTTTGCTTTAAGTTTCCTCCTAGACAACGTCCACGTGCAGAGGGCTATCCCACATTTTAAAAATATTTTTGAACCTACACAACACGTAACTGAGTTTCTCTTGTCACCAAGCCTACATTAGATACTTTGTGTGATGTCTCGTCAAAATAGGACATCAAACTGCTTCTTCAGAAAAATTTGTCAGAACAAACCGATAAAAGGCAGCCTCTAATCAAATTCGGTCACTTGTAAGTGTGAATTAACTGTGATATATCAACAGAGTAACCACTGTTAAATGGTGCATTTTGAGGGCGGTTACTTTCCAAAAAATTGTGCATTTAAGCCACTTCTAGATATCACTGCATATTTGCCTTGACTCAGAAGGTGTGAGCTGTGGGCAACTCGATTCCACCAAACCTTATCAGAGTCTCCACTGACCAAAATAATCCGGCATGAGAAACTGAATGGATAATCCAGTCGATGTTTCTGGTGCATTCCATGCCTCAAATCCTTCAAAGGTATGTATACCCGCATATTGTCAAGCAAGTGCTGGTAACTTTTATCGATTCTCAAAAGGATCTGATGGTTAATCATCCTTTGGTTAGGAGTTCCACAGGTAATAATTATAAAATATGAATGGTTTGCTCTGTGAAAGAAGTAAAATCTCCTCTTTGTCCTTATCGGAATTCCACACCCTGACAGAGTAAGGTTTGAACACTTGAATTTTGGGGCCCGGAAATTTTTCAGTAAGCCTCAACACTAGGTGGAGGTGGACCCCATTGTTGTGTATGGCATGGGCATGTGTATGCACGAATTATGAATCCGATCATCCGAATATCGATTTCCGACTACAACTGTTTCATGATTTATACTCAAGATGAAATGTATGTTAGATTACCTTCCCAAGGTTGACCAACCACTACACGAGGTGAAAAAGTGCCAAGATGGGTGACTGAGTTACGTACACGTAAGAATTTCAAGTTGGTTTCACATCCTAAGCAACCAGCAAAACTTATAACCTTCTGGTTTCACCTGGAAAGGATGAGGAATACTAATTGTCTCCAACTTATCCTAGGATGTACTCCTTCAATCTGAATTTCAATAGTAATCAATTTTACTCTTTGCGTCAGAAGTTTTTTTCTGGCACAACCCGTCAGCAATCAGTAAACAAAAGATTCAACAGTTCAGTTACTGTCAACAACCCGGGTGTTATTTCACCCTTTGTGAAACATCAGCTTATCACGCTGCACATAATCTATATGGCGAACTTCGAAGACCGACTGCGCACCATATATTCCAATTATTTGGATCAGTGTGATTTAATAAATAAATAGAGTAGTTAGTAAACCGTCTAACTCTGCGCTAAATTACTTTTCTTCCTTATGCCAATTTTAAATCTTCATAAAACATTTTGTAAGTTGTGAGGGAACTGTGTCAGGACCAAGAAAGCAGTGGATAGCAAAAAATTTCATTTCCGTTGCACTTATGTACGTCATGCAGTCAGAATACGCCCCAGCTTATGATCTCAAATATGAATGAGAGATCAGCAGACACGCCCATCCCCAGGTTTTGTTATGTGACGCTAGTGGGGCAGGGAAGCTGTAACATCTGCACGCATTAGGCGAGAAACCCTGAACACGCAATTTGAGGCTCACCTGTCAACCTAATGGCAATAATTCAAGCTAAAGTAACCGCAAAACTCGGACGGGATAAGAGAACCTCTGATTACTGGCTTATTGAAGTAGCGGAGGGCATAATTAAATGCTTACCTACATTGCGTCTTCTGCATACCAAGAGCACAATAATGGTTATCGTATGCTTACAAAAACTCACGCATAAACTAGTGCGGTGAAGGGGAATACAGTGGGACACCATTCAGCTAGTACGCCATTCAGAATTTGGGCACTGTTTGAGAGACCGGGACACAAAGTCGAAGCTTCCACTTCAACGCTTCCACTTCGACGCTTCCACTTCCGCAATCATTCGAATTGATCCAGGAACATGACAGTGGTATACGAGGACACATGATTACCGATAGCCTTACTGTAAAGCATGTTTATAATAATAATGTTCTGGCTAGAAGTGGACAGTGTATGCAAAGCCTCCGTTGACTGGTACGGTCATGGTGCAATCGGAACGCCATCTCACCAGAAAGCCAAAGAGAAAAGCTTCCTAGGCTTGTTTTTAAACAGCTGAGCTTGCAGTCCCAGTAAGCGCACGCCAATCTGTCACCAGCTGCCGTATTGACTATTTTTTGGATTAGTTATCTACCTACTAAAGAGATAACTACTTAAGCTTTTCCGACATGTAAGTTGCAGCCTTATTGTAAGCCCTTATTGATTTCGGCTTTGTCCGTACCAAAGACCAAGTTGTTTGACGATAAACTGGTCGAAGACCAGCTCAGTTTTAAAGTGGTCTGGGATTTTTAATGTTGGAAGAGGCCACGAGTGGAACATTAGCAGTGGGATTAACCAAGCTTACGCTTCGCTCACACGATTTGAACCAAGTGATTCAGTGTTGACCGCTTCCTTGAATGACAAATTCTATAAAAGTACGCTCGTGTGAACTGTGGGTTTTTTCTCTCCCGGAGATTCGGATCGTGTACACAGGTGATGGTTTCCAGGTGGGATGAAACAACCGGGCAGTGACCCTAGGATTTTCAGCATAGATCTACCATCCTAAGGTAAAAAACCGGTTGAAACAAGATCCTCCTCACTATTTACAAGCAATGCATATCCTGCTGTAGACCGTCGGACATGGACAGTGAGTTGGTTTGTCCTATCTCTAGTACCATCGCAAATAAGCTAAGGTAGGCATGCACTGCCGGTGCAGGCAGAGTTACTTGGTAACCACCTATCCTGGAAACAGCCTTAACGTGTAAGAAACCGTCGCATATCGCCCATAATGTGTTGTGTTATGGAAAACTAATGACCTGAATCGCAATAACCTACGAAGAACCAATTCTCCTTCAGCAACGATGCTAGATCATCCATCGTTCATGAAGCGGGTTAAATTTGGTCACCTGAGCAAGCAACATTGCTATTTATCCTGTTGAGTAAACCCACGAGATAAATTGATGCATCGGGATACTGGCACTAACCGCAACAGGAGGCCTAATGAAGTGGTCGCATTCTGTGTACGGACGTGTATCAAGTAAACTCATGTGTACTGCAGAAAACGTGGAATAAAGTATTTCCATGGAGTATTTTCATAGAGTTACTGAAAACTTTTCAGCAACCCCACGACCGGTTTTGCTCTTCTTTGGGTTCATCAGGTAGCCATATGCTCCCAGTTGCCGTCAAGCGTACGCTCTGATTGAACCAAAGTGGACAATTCATCAAATCTACTCAGTCTCAAACCACTTTTGTTGTACTGGGAGACTCAGGTGAATCCCATTTGAATCTATTATTTATTTGTCATCATTTCAGATGAAAGCTGCTGGAATTAATATTCCAGTTACCTTGCTTTGTGCCACAATGTCATGCAGCCATGTGTAAATAATGAGGTTGCTTCACGTGCTGCAAGTCGCTTTGTATGACGGACTGGGTGAATTCTTTCTCATTGAAGGAAAATAAACAGCCGTTTATCATCTGGACGAACGACGTACGAACAATGATATCCGAAATCATCTTTGTTTACTGGTTTGGTCGGTTCATTCTTTAAGTAAGTCAGAAGAATAATTCACACGACGAGTGAACCCCGAAAAATCGTCACTCGAGGAGTCGGTCAACACGTGACCAGATGATGTGAACTCTGTGCTTGAAAGGTGAATGGTGTTATGTTCTGTCCCAGGGCCATTTAATTACTCTGGTAATCAGCCGCATGTGCCGGAATGGTTTAGAAATTGACTTAACTTGACGTTAAATATCTTATGTGAGCAGAACTGCCATCGGTCCTTGTTAATTTGCACATTCATACGAAGTAATCCATCTCTTCAGAGACTGCTCAAAGGGACGGGGGTCCGATGGTCTGTCCCGAGATTTGGTCCCTCTTAGGAAGAACAGATGCGAAATAAAAAATTCCTTTTTGGGGCCTGTGTTGTTACTTCAAAAGAGACACTCGTCTCATCAATTAGTTTGTAGTTGACGCTAAAGAGTCCAAAACTTCCAAACAGCATTTTTGTACTAGCCGTTGCAGCAAGATTTTGCATGAAATTGCTTCTGTCGGGAGCACTTAAGTACTTGACGTATTCTCCAGGTTGTTTGGCTGATTTCATTCGTCTCTGACTACTAGTGGACATTCGTTGTGGCGGCCAACTGGACAACCTTGCCTGAGTAACCCATCCCCGGATAAATCTGTGAAACAAAAAAATTCTGGTACGTTAAAACCTCTCACTAGTGGCTGGGGACATGTATGGTCCAAAACGGTCATACTATATAAAGCAGCCTCCGTTGATGATGGGTGATAAAAGTTAATTAACAGTGGTAATCCAACTTTTGGTAAGAGAGATTAGCTATTGTCAGGGGATAAGTCTGATATATCAGATACCTTCACTTCTCTTCTCAGTTCTTCATTGTTAAATGTATCAACAAAGCATGTTGTATAAAAACCAGTGGCTTTCCTACTTCAAACGTACGTAATGTCCCACGTGGTGAAGATACAAACCAGCACTCACAGCCAACTGTCAAATGCTTTTGGTACATTTAAAGCGCACTTATGGACGCAGTATTGAAATGATTTAGCTATGCACCATGTCAGATGCAACAGACTACTTCGCAAGACTGGGTGATGGCAAAGAAAACGGGACACGAAGTGTTGCGGGAGGCTGGGCTTGTCACTATTTCTTCCCCGCATGCAAGTGCACCGCAAACTCACAAGCCCGTTGCAATACACACAACTTTCGACCGCATTTGAAATTCTTGTCAATAAAATAAACAAAAGACCGTTTGGTTTCTAGTCAGGCGGGTAACAGCGACTACTTTCCGGACTCCAATGGTCCGCAGCCCAACTTGAGAAAGCGTAAATTCAGCACCCGAAATTTAACAGAAACTTCTCTCTCACAGGTGGCTTCTACTTAGGCTGATCTAGCCAAATATGCACAGTGCTGGGGTTCTTTCTGTCTAAGATGAAATCGGTTTCTTGTACGATGGTACGTAAAATTTCAACTATCCGTAAGCGCGTGGCTGCGGTGTGGCAACACGCCGAAACTTACTGATCGCACAAGCATGTTAAATTTCTGTTGGATGTCGCGTATAGGGTTGAATTTTTGCGCGCTATAGCGGCAGTTCAGTTTTATGTGAAGCGTAAGTACTCAATCAACAGGTATTGTTCTTCATTTGACATTTTATTCAGACGTTCTGTACCAATAATTCAATGATTAACTAGTTGTTCGTTGAGTGCTGTTGATTTCCTTACCATCTCGAAACAACTTCTTTTTCCCGTCATCAAACAGTGAAGCCTAAATTTTGCATTCATGTATTTTCTTGTTATCAGAAACATTGGATTGTTTGATAAATAGTCATGCGGTGGCCCGAAACATCATGAAAAGATGCTTGTTTTACTGTCTCTTTCCAATTACTCTTTTGTTAAACAAAGTTGTTTCTACCTGACTTATTGAACTGGAGTCCAAATTATTTGACCGACAAACGCAATCTAGTAACTCCGAGAGTATAAATCATTTACCATCGGGGCTGGGTAGGAAGAGTGTTTCCAGGCATGTATTTCCTTTGTTACGTTTGTGCTCACATTGCTAACAGAAATTTATGGTCACAAACCACACCGGTAAGGTTATTGATTTAAAGTCTGAAGTTTTCATAGAAATAACGATTTTACCTAGGTTGATCTGCGCCAGTAGTTAACGCAAAACTGAGGCACTGAAATTGCCATCTGTTACTTCTTATCACTAGGGCGAGTGGAGATTCGTGTATGAGTCCACTTTATTGCAGATGGTCTGGCTCGACAACACTGCGAGTGGCCACTCCCCTATTAAAGTTTGAATGGTTGTCTCCCAGCTGATGGCTATTAATTCCCTCTGGGGTCAATTTGTCAGGGTGGTATTGTTTATATGATGTTTCCGTCCGCACAGAAACAATATGAGATTCAGTCAGACCGGGGACAGTTCTTTGAGACGACTTTCACACCCGTCCTACGTGCACGTGACCGGTTGTTAAAGCCATCCACAGGGCTGTCCTATCCCATCTATGAAGATGATGGTGACAGTTGAGTTTTTTATTCTGTTGTTCAAGCGATGCCAGTCATCAGCCAAGTGATGCGGCGCAAGTTTCCTTTGACACTGAATTTGGTTAGGGAGAAACAACGGTGAGGTGTCCACTTTGATGAAGTTTAATTTACACTGTATTTAGCTACGAGCTCAGAAGAAGAGATCCAGCCTTAGCGTTACGGATGCGTACTGCAGCCTATTTAGAAGAATCTGGTGTTGAAGCAAGTTTGTATAACATTAAACATAAATCTGGAATGATTCAAACCTCGGTCACCACGGAAGAATGCTCATACGTTTGAAAATAAAATGCAAATTGAAATAGTATTACCGGAGGACTGAACTCAATTCTTTATGAATACGATCTCCAAAGCACTCGAAGATGACCTCGCGTTCTGGCTGGAAAACTCTTTAGGCTAATGAAGTACTAACTTTCAATACGAGGCACTCCCCATGAGCAGGAGGCCAATACGGTTACACCGTTCTTGGACTCCAGTAAGAAGGCCTAGTTCTTGAATACCTATTGATTTTATTTTGTAAATGAATACCAAATCGGATACATATGGAATTAAACGCTCAATCGAGCATAAGGATGAAGAGACCGGGAGGTTCATCCGAGTCCCTTGCTTTGAAGAAGGCACAATAAGACTATGAGAGCTAGACGTACATGGGGATCTCCGAAATCGGTGGTGTGCTCTCTACAGGTTTTCGTGAAATATATCGGCAATATTACTTAAAAGAATGCCTACAGATGCTTCCAGAGTTAACAGGATGCTGATTGTGATCAAACCTATTCCAAACAAACCGCAACTTTACTCCAGCCGCTCAATGAGTGAATATGTGCATGTTCAACGTCAATCTCGCTCAAAATCCTGGGTCATATCTTCCGTGGATACATTTAAGATTATTCGGGTCTTCCAAAGAAGACTGAGATGTAAATTGTCCCAATAAAAAGGTTTTCTCCGGACACGCAAGTTTAGGAACGACCACTAACAAAGTGTAGCGAACCCCTAATTTTCGCTCAACCAAATTGTCACGAGTACTTTGACATTCGATTCGGCGAACAATCCTGAGAGAGTTGCAATTAGCTTTCACTGTGGACTGCATATCACACCATCTTATATAAGCCACCTAACCGAAAAAAACTGAGGAAAATTGATAACCAGGTTTGAGTACAAGACCCTGTTCAAATCAAAAGCAGAAATGCATCCGGGGGAAAGGGATGTTACATGGTCTCACCTCCCTCACCCGCATGGTAACTAAAGCGCACCAATAAAATTGGATAAGCAACAGTCTGTCAACCAATAATTTACACCATTTGGTGTGAGTATAACAGTGTGTTACCCCAAACACTTCTGTTGCACTGTCAGCAAGACTACACGCACTTCATCCCCAGGAACCTAACACCCTGGAAGGAAACAATGAGTGACATGCAATCAGCTTAATGTTACGGTTAATTAAACTCGTTCAGGAGGCAAACGATTATGAAGCTGAACAGGTGTTACCAATCGCGCGGACCATCTGGCACAATATTAATGACGAATCAAAATAATTCCTGGTTCAGAAATAACTACAATCCTGAATAGAAAATTTTACTCAAATGAATGGTTTTTCCAGGGTACATGCTGAAAATCGGCCAGCAATGTTCCAAAAACACGCATTCCCATTTATGGCCTGGCAAGGTTAGTTCTATGCACAGTTTTGATGAGATGTATCACCCCTTAGTTCATGTGCAAACTTCCTTACTGGTCACACTGGATTCCAGCGTAGGTTAAGTAGTTTTCGGATGACGTTAACATTAACGATTGTTTTCGTGTCTGATATTCCAAAGTTTGCTTGCCAACCCTACCAGATATTAAGTAGCAATGGTCCTATTCTGGACATACACTAAGCGGTGAAAATTTCGTCCATTAACGACATATGTCATATATTAGTTCCAAAGTGATGTACAAAAGGGACACTTAATTAGACCATCCGGAATAAATCAGGAGTAGGGTAATGATTCCTGTAAGTTGTCCTTCTTTGGAATTAGTACCTTCCAACCTTTGGATCCACCTGTTCCGCAAATGATCTTTTAGGCAGCCAAGATACTGACCAGTAAAATTTGCGTTCTAGCGTTAAACAACAGTTTCTTTTCATTAGTTGCATCCACCATTCCCACGGTCGATTGTTTATAGGATGTCAACCACTCTTCTGACACATTGGCAAAGCTTCCTAACCATAAGGCATCAAAGGGTATTATGCAACAGAGTGCACTCTATTTTCCTCCGGGGACCAAGGTTATACATTTGGCCGGGTTGAGTACGTTACAGAACGGGCTTAAGAATTCCTACTAGTTACCACA
Source organism: Opisthorchis felineus (assembly GCA_004794785.1). Classification (NCBI taxonomy): domain Eukaryota; kingdom Metazoa; phylum Platyhelminthes; class Trematoda; order Opisthorchiida; family Opisthorchiidae; genus Opisthorchis; species Opisthorchis felineus. The sequence continues at coordinate 149,728 of SJOL01005275.1, forward strand.
CTGACTTCGGTATTTTAACGTACCAAGAAAGGTAATATGAACATGCTTGGTGGGCAGACCTTTGATGACTAAACACATATCGCGGTCTTCTTTTGTCATAAAAATTTCCGTAAGTATCCTGCCTCTGAAAACAAAATAGAAGGTTTAACCGTGGCCATTTGACGCTTGAAGGATGGAAAACTAAAGACACTGGCTGTGTCTAATTATTAACAGTTAACGTAGTCCTCAGTCGTGGCAAACAATATTAGCTGATCCCAACACCAATAACTGAAGTAAGACTGGCACGCTTGCTAACGTCGCTGTCAATAAAGTCCTGTTGACAGGAGATTACATGTTAAAGGCACTATCACTGGAGATTCATAAAGGATTGTTACGGGGTGTGTCTCCAGCCCAATCCGGCTTTTGATCAAAGATGCACCTGTAATCTTTGCACAATCAACTGCAGCTTATAAGCAGCAGGTAAAGTATAGAGAATAGGTGATCAGGAACGCCAAAATGGCTCCCGGTATCAGAAAGAAAGCTCATCTGCCCAGTCCACCGGAGCCGATCTACGCTGCTGCCTGTTTCTCCTTTGGAATCAAGGTTTCCTGATGTCTCCCCGAGGAGACAACCAATGGACCATTATCCAGGTTGTAGTGCCTGACAGCCAGTTTCGCCTCTTTGTTTCGATGAAAACGACTCCGCCAGGAGAACGCAGTAAATAAGACTTCCTCGCCAGAGATTTCATAACAGCGGGTCACAAGAGCGCATTTTAGCAGCATAAAAAATGCTTGAATAATGCTAACATTTCGGAAAGCCTTGTCAGTTGTCTGGAATTCAAAGCCCGATATGACCACGGGTATGTGTTGCTGATATCGTATGATAACCGCGGAGATCAGGTCTAGCGCTTTTAAACTCTGTAGTAGACCAGCCTGAATCAGCACACAAGAACAGGGGAGCACGGCTCATAAGAAAACGATGTGTGTGTGTGTGTGTGAAATTCCCAAATCACATAGCTACACACAACTATATAACTGAAAGCACCCAAAGGTGAATGATGCATTATTCCATACCAAAATACCCCACCAATCTTCCCATGGTAGTCAGATATATTATGCACAAAATAATGTCAGGTCATTTTTTGACTTTTCTACCTTTCGCTGTAGCTCAGTTTCTTCTTCTGAGTTCTGAGGAAGCTAACCACATTCGACTTAGTCCTAATCAAACCGGGAAGTTTTGTTCCGAACCATTGCGGTTTATTTGCAAAGTGCAACAGAGGTTCATTTGTTTCTGTCTATATGAAGGCAGATAAATATGAAAACATCAAAGGTTTACTTCTTGCTAACCACTTGCTACTTCTTGCTAACATCGAAGGTTTACTTCTTGCTAACCAATTAGGTAGCTTAAGTACCGCATCAAAATACTTGACAGCTCTGGATTTCAACCAGCGTCTCTGATGAAGGAAATGAGCTTTGTTATGGCCAACCAAGTAGCGATATAAGTCATTAGAGATCTTAGTAAAAGTAAAGTAAATCAGAAAGCTACATGGAGACATGTTTCATTATCTTTCTAACCTTCCGAGGTGTCCGACTGAGTTTTAATAAAATCACTGAGACTGTATCATAGAGTTCATATTGATTCGGAAATCCTTTTACTGAACAAAAATTAGAGTAACATGTGCCAAATAACGCACGTCCCTCTCCTTTTGGAATTTTACGGTATCATTAGTAACCGAAAATTGGAAATCAATTTCTTCGTGATAATACATCCTTCATATGCTGTTTACCATGTAAATAATTTATTGGAAGCTTCCGTGGAATGAGACCATGGACAGGTGTTTTACTTGGTTTTTCGTTTAAAAAAGGTTATGGAGGGTCCAATTTTGTATGTGGTATTATTTAAATAAATCGTCCTTAAATATCAAAACATTTTGTTTGTTTTATTAGCCAAAAGAGATAACTGAAAATTTTTTTCAACTGTGCGCCAGAAACTCGTCGATTGGTATCGTACCTGCTTCAGATATTTTGGAAATTTTACTGGTAAACACCGATTTGCTTCGTGCTTTACATTAAGGTTTGATCTGAAAAGAGTCTGGCCCACCACCTATCCTCCTCTTAATGAGCCCTTATTCCAACAGATTTTAGAACACTAATGGGTCCGTTTGGATGACATATACGCGTGAGAATGAAAATGTATCCGTAGAAGTATCACTAGTTAGGAGGTATTGCATTATCGGGCAGCAGCTAACTTGCATTTTTTCCAAAGGTAGCTGTTTCCCTGGGATCAAACAACAAATTGTCTTGTAAAGACAAGATAGTGAAAAGCAATATGCAGTAAATTGTGGGCAGGAGCAAGTAAGCCAAGTTTTGACCAGATTTCAGTCGACTGAACGATGAAACAAGTGAGAGGAAGTAGGCAATATCAAAACAGTCATGATGAGTAGGTGATTTTTCATTTTTTAGGTCACTCAGCCGTCATTCTTCCAGAAGTTCGAGGACCCCAAGAACATTTATCCTCTTGGACGGACTGAAAGCGGAATAATGAAACTTTTTTTGAGGTTAGAGTTAGGTATATCTCAGAAGTATTCAATGTGTGCTGCTCTTTGTAATTGCCAAAAGGCGAAAACAGAAAACGGCTTTGTGGTTTGTAAACTAGGATTCTGTCCGCACGATTCTCAAATGATACTCGAATTAATAGTTTCTGATGGTTTTTCATCCGCTTTATAAGCATCGTCTTTTGTTCCGGCGCACGTATACAATTCAGCATTCTCCACTACAGCTCAATCGTTTTAATTTGCAGCGTTGTTCACGGACAAAGCGGCCGCATGTGACGCAATCTACTTGTATCAAGCATGTTTCATTCATTTACGACCAGCTGTTTGTGGAAATGGGAGACATATTTCAAAGCAAATCTGTTTATCACCCTAGGTTGATCACGATTTGAGTTGTCGGATGTCCCTTTGGGATTACTGCGAATGACAACTTCACTGGCCAGGTGCAAACTCGTACGTGATCGGACGATCTGATAAACTGCTAAACATGGACGTGAACATGCCCACAACTCAGATTTTAAATGTGCAGTATTAATTTTGATGTCGGTGTCTTTACCATCCAGGCTAAAGGGCACGTTTGCGTTAAATCGTGTTCTCGTTACCTGGATCCTGTCGCAAATTTGTCAGGAGAATATACTGGTAAGTTATCACTACTCATTTCTGAAACTACCAGATGAGTAGATGGTGTCAGGGTTGAACATTCATGGAGATCGGCTTAAATACCCAGCCTGCTGTAAGAATATATAGAACGGTTGGTCGCACGTAGTTGGGCTGGTGTTGCGTCCTTTCTTGAGATAAACTCTGAGGCTTACTAGTTCTTATCAAGCGGTCTATCGGAAAACGTTGCAAATTGGATCCGACGTACGCTGCAATTGAACATTCCAAGCCACATTACTGTGCATATTCCTATAGAGCCCCTTTGTTTTAGACCTTGGGCTGATGAGCGTCGTTTGTTCTAAGGGAAGAAAATTTTACGCTTCACTTCCCGGTTATCATTGGCTCCGTTCCATGTTTTGAAATCCCCTTACTGGCCAGTTTATTCTTTCCGGCTGCCAGGAATTTGTTGCATGAAAATGATAGTATATAACATGTTTGTTGTAGCCTTCTACGAACCGATTAATACTCGGAAGGTGGACGGATGTGCAACAGTTGGGGGTATTGTAGCACAAGGCTCCTAGACGGTGAAGCGCGTATTTTATTAGTGTAAAAATACGTGAGATCTTGAAGGAAACAACAAAACTTGTCTGCTGATATGTTTGTGCATCTGTTTACTGCGACCATTCAGCTCCATTTCCTATGGATAAGAGTGGAACACGCTAAACCATTTCTTGAAAGTATTCTCTCTGCTTGTCTTTGAGGACAATATGTCTATTTCAGATTCGGCTCATGGATTCGACAAGTGGGTTTTCAACTGGGTAGTAAATATGGCAAAAGTTGAACAGTTATTTGTTAATTTTATTCTCCTGTACTAGTCTAACCACGCCTTCTCAGTGATCAGACATAAAAGGTCAACTTTTGTTTAGCCATTCAAGGCGCACAATAAATCGCGCATCTGCTTCCAGCCGATTCAGTTGACGTTACCTAGCTGGACATTGTGGATAGCCAGGTACTACACACCTGTTTCTGACCACTCCTCAACTCTATAGATATTCCCGCTAAGTTTTCTATTATTATTTGCAGATGGTCCTTTATTACCTTTTTGGCCTTGTCACTAAGGCAAATTTTTTCATTGTATTGGTCACGGGCGGAACGTAAATATCCCAACGTCTGTTACTAAGGCTCACGGCGGTTTCGGATATTAAATTTTCCTTCCCATGAAAGTCATAAAGCAACACGTGCCTTACAAGTCCTTGGCCCTGGAGACTTAATGGGTTGCCATTTCGGTCACTGGTGATGAATGACCTACGATCATGGGCGGTTAGTTACTGACAGGTGGGCATTCTGTTCCACCCTTCCAGAACACAGTGAAGATGCTGTCCACACCTGGACATAAAGCACAAGCGCACCGTTGTGGCAAATTTGACAATGACTATATCACATGCGATATCGTCGGTAGGACCAAACGGGGAGCTTACTGGTGGTTGAGACAAAATGTTCAGTACGTTTTTCAAAGATGGAATGGCTATGGTGTTCGTGGTTTAACATCTCCGAGAGAATCAGTACGTAGGCAATAAGTTCACGCCGCACTTTTACCAGTGAATTTGTTTTAGGAGTAATCACCCAAAAAGCTAGAACACAAATTAACTAAACGATTAACATTTATCGCATTGAATTGCTTGAAATAACAATGCTTATAAACCAAGCTGGGTTTTCGCTGATAATTACTGATACACAAAAATTCTCATGCAGCTTAGTAAGATAATGCCAATTTAGCTGTTATAAATTGGACATGACTAGTTTTGTGAAAGCATATGGGATCTGGGTGGTCTACGGTGAGATGTGGTTCGGGAAGCTTATATCTATCCAGAAACAGCAAGCTTCAGAATGATCAGGCAAAGGGGCTATCCAGAGTGCTGATATGAGCATTTTTGTGAGGCGGTTAACATCGAAAGAATTATCATGACGTTATAGAGAAAATTATGATTTATTGCCAAATAAGCCTAAAAAAATAATAAACGTTTTTTTCGAAATCCCTTATTGGTATAACCCTGTTCAGGGAATGTAACAATTTAGGGTTGGGTTATACCAGTGAGGAGTGACTGCATGAGCTGGCTCGCAACTTATTTGTCCTCTATTTCAGGTAGGTGAATATCTCTAGTATTTCAAAACTGAGTTGCAGAAGGAGTGACTGGTGTAGTGTGCGTTCAGCTGCAATAATTATCAAATCAGATGGCTCAAAAAGCAACTAAATCAGATCGGGTATCAATCCCTTTAGGAATAAAGAAATTTTCTTAAAGGGACTCTACTTGTAAGGCAGCTGAAAACCCTTCAACAGCCGACCACCACTTTCACCAATTTTCGGGACTCATCAGATAGGCTCAGTCGCCGGATCCAAGGTGGACGAGAATTTCGAAGTACACTAATTTTCAAATCAATTTGGTTTTCATGGGAGAACCAAATGAATTTCTTGTTTATGATATTCTGCAGCTGAATGTGCTACACAAAGGCTGCCCCATGTTTCAGTTGGTAAGATATTCGAAATATCGCAGTATATTTTCATAAAATAATCTACTTACGAGGTTGCTGAAGGCTCGGTTGCTCTCAAACCACTCGTGTTTGCTCCATCGTGGACAGTTGCTAACCCATTGTTGACCTGTGGATCCGTTCGGGAAGCCAGCCAAATATTAGTTTCCGGGTTTCATTTACACACAAGAGACCGACCTGCTGACCCAATCACAACGGCTTTTATTGAAAGAACGATCTACGTGATTTGTACATGTTCATGCAGTATGACTGGATAGGACACGTTATTTTCATTCTATCTCTGGTTTACGAAACAAAGTGTCATGAGCCTATTGTGCATCGGTTTGGAATTAAACCATTTCCATGGTTATTCTCTTACAACGACCCTTTATACCGCAGAAAAACCTTATCCTATTCATGGGGAGTGCTACTTTTAAGGTTGTTGAAATTTCTTCGACAGCCCACCAAGGGTTTTGACTTTCTTGGATCATATCGACTCAGGCCCCGAATTTTCGTCAAACTTGTGTTCTACTCAAACCCAAAATAGAGGAAGTTTGAAAATACACTCATTTTCAAACTAATTTTTTTCGTAGCGGAGACACACGTAAATACATAGACAAGAGGTTCAGCCGAAATTAATTTAGTTCTCCCGCTAAAACCAAAATGGTATACAAATGTGCGAATTTGGCTTATTTTATTAACCTTATTGATCTTACTCACGCATTTTATATCTTCTCTTTGGGATGAGTTATTGCCACACCGGCACTTCGCCATATCTTCGCGTTGTCTGTTCCAGTCTGCCTGAACACTCAGAACAAAGCCTTATTGCCTATGAGGCAAGTAACATTAAATCCCAGTAGCCTTAGGCGACATATGAAAGTAACATATTTGATAATGTGACAGCTAATTGGGTCTGTAGAAGAGCCGTAAAATGTTTCGCCACAACCATGACAGTGGCTTGCTGCTGATGTTCTTTTCTTGGGTTTCATCCGTAAACTGGTAAGGGTTTAAGTCACAATTCACTTCTTATTAATGAATCTTAGCTATCCAGCCTTGTCCCAAATAGAAGGCGAATTTCAGAGGTTCTTTAAATCCTGTACACATACTGCCACTAGGAAGTTTTGAATAAAAGGATCAGCATGTGCGTTTTATGCTAGGGTACAACATTGGCTCTGGAATTTACCCTTGCATATCCTAATAGACTGTGTAGAAGTTGGGCTAACCTCATTAAGTAAATAACAGCAGTAAAACTTGGTCACTTAGTTTCCAGACGCCACAGAAGTTTTATGATACCCCAGTATCTCCACCATTTTGCTAGGGATACGAGCACGAGCACATCTTTTTGAAGTGATAAATATTTTAATATAACTTAATATACATACCCTAATGTAGTCCGAGAGTTATGGTACCAACCCTGAGTACGATGAGGTTGAACACTCCGTCAACTTCATCTCATGTTATTTCTGGACAGGTTTAATTTTTCCTAAAGCATATTTTCTTCCTGGACTTGGTGACAGATTTCTGCTGTTCTTGAACTACGCTTCATGATTTAGTCAACTGCTCCTCTTCGTGATGATTGGTACCATCAAGGAAAAGATTGTCTCTTTTTCTAATGGTTTTCTGTTTTTCTGACAATAGATTTTAACTTCTTACAGTGAGTTAACTTATGTGGCCTTGTAGAAGTATCCTTGCGTTAAGATTTACCGTTGAATGATCTGAGTGATCCCAGAACATGCTTGACAGATCGTGACTTGCCCCTCATCTTTAGGGTTTCCACTCCACTGGCCAAGCGACCACAGGTGGGCGGAGCCTGTCAATCACAGCCGCTACCGACGGGTGAAGATGGGATGCTTGACTGGAGTCCGTACGAATACAATCCTTCGGCAAGTTTAATCCAATAGTCGGTAACGGATGGCTAATCCATCAAGTGGGCTGACATAGTTTGACCACTTGTCATTGCAGTGATATGCCGAAAATCACAATGGCAATGTCCGTTTTCCAACATGGACTCAAAACCGCTACGAAGAGACCGATTTGACCGATTTATGCCATTTGATGTGAACCTTTGGCTTTCGTGTAGCTTTATCCAACATCGTTCAAAGCTTAAAACATATTAAACCGGAGTTTTCCATTGAACTCGGTGTTCTTTCTTAAAGATTGCGAGGTCGGACATGAAAAGTTTTTTCACGTATTCCTTAAAAGAGGTTCACATGTTCTCGTTTTAGTTCTGCACCTTGTGTAATTTGTCAGCCGTTTGCCTCACTGTAATCTTTAGTTCCGGCGTAAAGCCCAACTCACCAATTTAAAAGCCGTTTGGATTCCACCTACCACCTGTGGCAACTTCGTTCTCAAAACAGCCTCCATAAGCATGAGAAATTTATTTCCAGGGAGAACACACTACTCACGAGGTTGCTGAAAGCTCCTCGATAGTCCAGGACCGGTGTTGCCCTCATTGGGGTTTGTCAGGCACAGTCTCCGGGTTTGTGTCAACCTTATTTTCTACAAAAGACCAGATGAAGTATAACGCATTTGCAATACATCTCATAAATTAGCCCTTTAGCGTCTACAGCTATTGTGGCCGACAGAGGTACGAAGGGATCATTCGGTTTACAATGCAACGATGACTTCTATGTGTCAACAATACATGATAGATTTGGGGCAGAGGACTGCCGGAAAACGGCGCACCGGATCTTTTACCAGGATAGGACACGTGACATTCCGTGAAACTTAGTCTGCGATACAAGTGAACTGTGTGGAGTGCGTGAATATTACTGACGAATAGCTTTCCATCTTAAACTTATTTTGGATGAACTGATATGCGTCAGTCAAATGAATGAAGTAACTGGAAATGTCGCTCTGTTGCAGCATTCCGTTACAGCATTGCATGGAAGACCTGCCTATTTACTCAGATAATCTTGTCTTTCACAGTCATATACTGCTGTAAGGTTTATCTTTCCAAATGAATTTTTCCTAGTCTCACACCGACTTATGCCGCACGCAACCAAGAGTATCAACTTGGTTTGGTGCGATTGCATTCCACAGAATAAACTCTCAAGGTTCGTCAAGTTACTGGTTGTCATCGTGGTAATTTTTCCAGCAGTTATGCTGTTGGATAAATAGGCCATTTTGCTTCCAGCCCTGGGAAACTTTGGATTCCTAAGCTGTAGCAATTTCATCTGATTGTCTGAGACGAAGAAGACCAACGAGGCTGCCCAAGGAAATACAAGGATAACAGAAATCACACCCTGTGGAGAATAATGATGCCTATTGGAAGATACACTGGTATGTCGATACCAGTGGAAAAAAGACATGTGCATCTTCCAGCAACTACCTAAAAAGAAGCACACATCAACGATCATAGTTCATTGAATCGTCTATCGTCGACCGCACGCGTTTAGCTTCCTATTCAACAGCAACTTTGTTGTTTTGACCAGATTTTTCATGACCAGGTTTTGGAAACTTGTCGTACAAGTTCGTTTCCTCCGTGTTTTGGACGTTGTACGTTTCAGGTAGTGGGAAAAAATGAACGAAGGGGTATTAAAACTTACAAGTTTGATCCCTTCAAGAACTTATTTCGAGTTTCACAGATGATCTACAAACGTATTCACTGAATACTTCGGTTTCTCTTACTCTTTTACCTTTTCCACGTGTACACAGCTTCCGATGCATCAAAACGTGTAGAATATATACAAAATAACATTGACCCATTATTCCTTCTTCACCACATACTTATCCGAATAACACTCATGGTTCCATTTTTAAAAGTCACCTTTGATTATTTCCCCGCAGGATTACTCGCCGTGCCACACTACTCTGTAGGAATATTCATACCTTTGTAATAAACAGAATTAACTGGAGAGCTTTTTCAAAGCTATTTAAAGTGTTGTATTCAGCGGTCCTGTTTTCATTGAACTGACGAGAAGATTGTTTAAACCGCACCAAATGAAATCTTTGGTGATGCACTCTTTTTCGTTTAGCGCTTGCTAAAGCAGCTATAGCTGGAATCCGGATTTCGACCGAAGTGTAGAGTGTTTTCAGTGTGATGCGCCTGGAAACAGAGACAACTTTCTTTCAAAGCTTCACACGCACCCTAGCAAAGCAAATTTAAACTTTGACAACTGACTGGAAGAGTCATGGCAAATTTATCCCTGTGTTTTTTAGAGGTAACACACTAACAATAAGGTTTTCAAAAACTCTTCGACAGCCCACGAACAGTTTCGCACCTCTTGGGGCTCATCAGTTAGGCGCAGTCCCCCAGGTTCCGTCAACCTTGTGTTCTAATTGAACCTAAATTGCCAAATACTCTCATTTGACGGAGACTCCACTGAATCCAACCGAACCTGTCGTTTATAATGGTCTTCTTTGACTGAAAGTGTTGCACCAGGCCGCCTCCTGTTTCAGTTAGTGCGATGTTTCAGATATCGCAATAACATAAAGGAAAGATTCGGCTGGATTCATTTGAATCTCTCATTAGCTCAAGTTCCTATGCAAATGAGGGTATTTAGTGCCATGGTATTCTCCTCTCCAGGTACTTTTGTAAACAGAACCGTGGTAAAATAGCTGAATGAGGTGTTGTTCTTCTAAATGCAAACAAAATGACAACGGCCAAACTACAGCAGCACGGCAGTTTCATTCACGGCACGCCAACCTTAGCGGGATTCAGTTCTACCACTTGTAAGCATATTGCCAGTGACAAGTTTCAGTGTATTACTGACCTATGTAACATCTGAAGAACTGTCTCATCAGACTAGAAACTATGGGTTCTTCAATTGCTGTGAACTTTGAGCACATCACAGCATATGCCTTCTGTCGGTTACAGCAAAATGAGGAGAACTGATGCCAATGGAAGAGTGGAACAATAATGATCCACCAAGTGAAACTAACTGGTTATTTGATGCATAGTCGTTACGAACTTAATTCATTTTGATGCGCTCCGAAGACGGAGCAGAATTAGATCAAGCAACTGAATGATACAAATGCGAGTGGATTTGATGCGTGTGCCTGAGATGTGGGTGAAAGTAACACTGAGTTGACGGCTGGTGTCATAAATTAAGATTCATAAACAACTCTGGTGAATCAAAACTTCAAAGCTATTTTCCCTTGTAGTGTAACTCAAGAAGATGCTAAAGTTTAGACCCCGGACAACTCACCCTGCGATCTACAATGTCATATGGGACTGTTTCTAGCTTGCTTGCGATATTGTCTAAAGTGCATGCTTAACTATACTTTAGTAGCAACGCTGGTCCCTTGTAGCGATGCGCAAATCACCACACACTGAGTAATCCGAAGACGTGCATTGTCACCTTAGGTGGGTTCAAAGAATTTTCTTCTAAAGTGGATTGAAAAGATACCATTCAACAACTTTTCGAATAGCAGGTAAGGTACTTTCTTGTGTTATTAGCGCACTACTCCTTTTATATTGCTACAAGCTTTTACCATTTAGTTTAGGCGTCTTTCTTAAGTAGTGAAGGAGATTTTGAACTGGTCTTGCTGGTGTAAAAGCTTGCCAATTTGATAAAATCGTACATGAGAGAGATGAGTTAACTGTTGAAAACAGTGCGGCTCACTGTCCATCCCCAGCACCTAAGCTTCACTCGTTGACGAAATCATTTTCAACCACATAAAGGGCATTTGAAAAAATGGCTCAGTGCAATTTACTCATCTTACTTGCAATAGTCATGGTCGGTGCTGTGCGCACTCCAATGTTACTCACGGTTCTGTCCCATCTTCGCAAAGCAAAGGATGATGCAGAGATTTCTAACATTGTTTTGGTTCAGATGATCTATTTTGGACCCCGTTCGCCTAAGTCACATTCTAGGAGTATTACGATAGTTTACTGACGAATATTGGAGCCGTTCTTGATCCAGAAGGGTATTCAGTGATTTGTACATCCATGTATAGACGCACCAAGTAGCTGTAAAGTGTTTACATAAACAGTTGTTTGGAACTAAGTTCACTGTCCTCATTGACCATCAAGTACTGAAATCCACTTACTATCTAGCGACGTTGTAGTACTTTGTCAACACCGTGAAGTTGGAATTTTCTAGGTTAAGAAACATTATAAGGACGAGGTTGACCAAGTTGATCACCCTCTTGGATGAATGAACAATCGTCATAAAGGGGGGAGGATCGAGGTCATCCAAACACCCAGGTCTTTGCGGTGAATAACCATGGGAATAGGGGCAGTATCATTGTTATCGCAGCATTCAACTACCACGCTGATCGTTCGATCTACAGCCACGCTCTCTGACCAACAACGTGGAACAGACTTTTTATCATGTCCCTCTTAAATTCAACACTGACTGGTATACTGCTATGTCTGCACTCTGTATATAGCTTTTTTATGCGTATCTTTGCATATACTGATATAGTTCACAAACAAATAGGCTTGCTGTGCCCATGTTGTGCGGTTCAATCCCAACAAACTACATATTTCGCCCCGATCGTAACCTTGGTTTCCGAAGCAGCGTACTCGAAACTAAATACTATGTCACGTTATCAGAAATAGAAGAAATTGGAAGAAACTTGTGCTTCCACAACAGATCCGTATTTGACCATGACAACAGTTCACCAAGTTTGTTCGAGTATACACGGGCAAATTAGTACACGCGTACATGTAAAACTGCAACCCAAATTTACAGTAAGATTGTGGACTTAGTGGTCAAAGAATTTTTACTAACCATGGACACTCATATCTTGACTCCTTTATTTCGTCCAGTAAAGCCGGGTCTGGTATATCATCCGTGCATCATCAATAACAGGCGAACATCACCGCTTATTTGAGTCCATTAGACGCCAGTCTGCTCGCCCTCCGTATTCGTTTCGCTTTCTAGGCTCCCTGGAATTGGAAGTAACCTTTGTAGATGGTGTGGTGTTGTGTACCTTTCTTTTACTTTCATTATAACGTTACGTATTTCATCAATTCCATAAACGTTTTTTGTTTGAATGCGCAAAACCCGCAAAAACGCTTATTTGCACAATTTACATACAATACAGGCGTGGTCGCATGCTCCGACTTTCTCTTCTCATTTTACTCGCGCTTACAGCGGTCATTCGCGAGCTTCATGTGCTAACTCTGGTATCAAAACATTTCAGACTGTCTTCGGAGTTTATTGTATATGAGAGCTTCCCGGAAAGAAGACCCTGGACATCTACGATCGGATTATTATTTATTCACTGACCTGGGCCAACGACGAACTATTTTAGAAAGAACAATTCTTAGTGAGTCTGTTCCACTCGACCCTTTTTATTATTGTGTACTCAATTCAGAGTAATTATATTTATTTCTTTGCCACACACTCGTCCTAAAGTAGCTTTTTGAGTACCCAGACCACTACAATGGTGAATAACCTTTTTTGTGCTTTCTGCACCATGAATTCCTTCCAAACCATACACTCTTCATTAATACCCTCGGCTTGATGATTTATCATGCCTGTTGGAATTCCCTATGCTTTTCTTCCGTCTGGAACTACTGTAACTTGCTTCTAAAAATTCAGTTGGCAACAAGAAATCCTCCAAAACCGTCGTTGCGTGGCGAACATGCTTGTACCTATGAACAGCCTAACCAAAACTAAGGATGAAGGACTCATAACAGACGCCATGTTTTTCGACTTCTCAAAACCATTCGATCAAGTCCCATACGTCCCGCTTCTCCACAACGTCGAATCTTATGTGATTCAAGGAGAAATTCTATGCTGGATTAAGGCATTCCTATCAGACAGAACATTCCGCATGAAGGTAGACTCGACCCACTCTTCTACGGCACCGGTCCCGTTTGGAGTTCCTCAAAGCTTCGTTTTGGGACCATTTCTGTTTCTGATCTACGTCAACGACCTTCCAGATGTTCTTTTGAGTCCATGTATACTTTCTGTGGACGACTTGAAATGCTGGAGTTCCAAAGCCAGCGCATTTCAAATGGATGTACACGCTGCAAAGCTGTGGTCGTTGGAGTGGCGCCTTCCTGTGAATGACGAAAACTGCATCCATATGTCATTCGGAGGATACCAAGCAAATTCCTTTGTCCTGCACGGTAAGAGTTGAACATAAAACATTACAAGGATAGACACCAAAAAGGAATTAGTTATCTGGCTCTCTTCAAACTTGTCCTTCTTACTTCACCATGAAAAATAGGCTGAAAAGGTATTCGTCATTCAACGGATGATGCGGCACACCTTCCCTCTTATTATTCGCATGGACTTCCAAATACTCTATGGGGTCTACGTCAGACCGTTTATTAGATATACCAACCAGGTCGTCTACTCGGGACGAAAGAGGGACGTAACACTCACTGAGCTTGTCCAACGAGCTGCTACGAAAATTGATACTGGCCTTAAATCCGTGGACCATGAGACGCGTCTCGTGGTGCTTGACTTGCTTCTCCTGGAGTATCTTCGCCTCTGAGGATACCCAACACCTACTTGTGCCCTGTTTGAACAAGGCTAACATATTTTTTTACTGTAGACCCAGGTAACACGGGGGGGGGCATGGTGAGATTTTCAAGCTCAGAGCGCAAAATTTAATTAGGCAACGGTTTTTCTCGTTTAGGGTAGTTGGTGCATGGAATAAATTTCCTCCGGCGGTTGTTCATGCTGCACGTAGTACCCAGTTCAAAGCACTTTTAGACGCTTTCTTAGTTGAGTCCTTGCGCTGGCAAGCTTACTGCCCCGCACTGAGAACATAAAGAGTGGTGCTGCACCTTTTTTTCGCTAGTGCCTTTCAGGTGAACGCAATTCGCTGAACGAGAAGAACATACCCGACCCTAGAAGCCTAAGCGAAAGCCTCGATCCTGTGTGTCAGTCCATAAACCCGTGAAACTAACGTTTTTGTTTGAATGCATCAGTATCGGGCACGTAATCAAATTCTGCCAGCTTCGAAATCTTTGGTTTTCGTGGAGCTTCACCAATTCGTGCGCGTTGTACTGGTTTCTCACTTTTCCTGATCAGCTTAGAAAAGAAAATAACTCGAATGGCAGATGGCCGGTACCCACGGTGTCGGAAACAAAAAAGAAGTGAGTGTTTCTCGTTTACGTTTAGCTGCCTGACATCGAAGCTCCTGTTGCCGTATGAACGTTGAAAATGCCCATATTATATATAGACACCATGCATAACTTTTTCCATCCCCACGAAGCCCACAAATTTCGTCTGTACACTTAGATGTGACGAAATTCTGCTGTTAGGTTCGGTCACCAATTTAGCCCATTTCCTATAATTTTGCTGGTACATACCTTTGAACCTACTTAATGGTCAATGGGAGCTTGTGTAGTGATAGTGTGCTCGAAAGTTGAGAGTTATCAGTCTCAAAACTTTGCAATAATACAATGGGCGCTAAACCTGCCACTTCTGAACTTACTGTGGTACCCCAGCTTCAAAGTTCCCCACAGCACGCTCATTTGTTAATCACAAGCTGAATCCACAGAAGCCAACTATGTTGATTAACTACTTTTTGTGACACATGGGTCCCTTCGGCAACAGCTGACATGAAGTCTTTACACCGTGAGTCATGTGGGAAACTGATTTTGCTCCGCCAGGAAGTAGATTGAAGCATCTTCATTACTCCATTTTGTTTTGCGCTTTCCGATGTTGGTGAGGCCCTGGTGAGCATCCTGACGTCTTTATTACATAAGGCGTAGAACCAAAGCAGTAGAATGGAAAGCTTTGACTGTGATCTCAGTGTTCATAATGGGCCCCGATAAGTCATGCGAAAACCGTCGTGGCATCAGCCTGGTAGCAATGACATCTAACGTACTCTGGCGTGATTTTGCGTAGGTTGATTGAATATCAGGATGGATATTCTTGAGAATCAAGTTGGGTTTCACCCTGGCACAGAATTCACCAAGCATATCTTTACTTTTAAATAGTGCGGCACTTTCGGACGTACAACGTAGGTTGGATTTTAACCTGGAGGCTGCTTTTGACTCTGCACGTCCTCAGAAACCAAGACGGTGCCTGCCAATCAAACGTATCTTCTATAACTTCGTTCATTATGGAAGCATCGTACAGCACTGTATACAGTGGTGACGAAACGTGCGCAAGTCAGCAGCCAAGCTTGGCAAACAGCCACCTGATTAACTACCAATCAGTTCACCCGATATACCACTATTCCAACACACTGAATTACACATCATCATCATCATCATCGACAGCGTGAAGTCAGTGTTCAACACAGATGCTTCGCTGATCTACAACCATGATTTATTTGGAAGCCTTACTATGAAGAAAAGAATAAAGGTGGACAGGAAAGGGACTTAGTGCTAGCTTACTAAAATCATTTCGAGGTGCTTACACATCGAGACACTCATTCAGACAATCTGGATAGAAACTGACAACAAGATCGCCACTGACGTCGGCTGGCAGCCATATCTTGCAGCGTCTCCAACCAGGCACAGTGAAGATCACGCGGTCCCCATCCAGGAAGGCGAGTAGCACCGACAGCACCCAAACGTTTCGTAACCTCTTTCATACCCCTTTGCCGTCACGAAGAGACGGAACCTTACCGTGGTGTGGCGGTTCGCGCACCTTAACGACCCCTGGAGCTATACTGGGGGATGTCCCGCGACACTCACAGAGTCTCTCATACCAGGTTGGTCAATGGGTAGATGTCTGACGAACACAGACTCCTGGCCCTCCAGGTTGGGGGTTGGAACGTGTGTGGCAACGTGTTCCGTAAAATTGGTAATGTACTTGCATTTCCAGTCCAACACCGCTGCCTTGCGGTTAGGCTTTTGAGCCAAAGGCTTTGGTTGAGGACCCTAATCGTCCT
>SJOL01005275.1:170163-198519 GCA_004794785.1 Opisthorchis felineus
CATACAACAAAACAGCCCGCACTGTAGCTTGATACACACGTCCCTTGAGATTCAAAGATACACCATTTTGACGCCATAGGTGTCTCAAATTAGCAAACGTGACCCGAGCCTTGCAGATTCGTGCATTGATCTCATCTATCACACTATGATCAGAACTAATACAACTCCCACGTAAAACTCTCCACAATTTCCAGTACCTTTCCTTGGATTGTGAGTGGCGCGTTCAGTGGCTGCATGTCCAGGAGCATGACCTTACACTTTGTGGGTGCAAAGTGCATACCAAATGACGGGATGACTTTGCTCAGTTCATTCCAAAACACTTGGGCCTTCTCCTCCTCTTCAAAGACGAGAACGGTGTCGTCTGCATACTCCAGATCGACAAGGTTTTCGTCACAGGCTATTTGAACACCGGGGTTTTGGAAACCTTCCAGCCTTCGTCTCATGATTTTATCGATCACGAAGTTAAATAGGAATGGAGAGAGTGGGCATCCCTGATGGACACTGCTTTGTGTACGAAAGCTTTTGGAGAGCTCGCTGTATACTCTCACACGTCCGGAAGTCAGAGAATACAAAGAGTTTATTATGTTCACAAACTTCCGGGGCATTCCTTGGTAGGCAAGCGCGTCAAGAAGAACAGACCGGTCAACCGAGTCAAATGCGCCTTCGAGATACGTGAGGATGTCGGCGCCATGTGACGAGCAGATGTTGCACGCAAAACCGATACAGGACGAACGGAGTCATCAGTCCTATGTGCTGGGCCTACAAGGAAAGAGTTACTAATTGGGTGGGGAGAGGGGGAGAAAAAGTGTTTAAGAGAAAAAGAAGGGAGGCGTCAGCAGTAGCTTGTTTTCGCCCACCCGCCCTGCTATAAGCAGCAAGTAAGGCGACCCGGCTGATGGCACCACGCGACGTCCGATATGGCATGAGAGTATTGTTAGTTGTAAGTGTCATGGTTGTACGTGGGTTGGGATACTGTCAGGGCGCCCACACCTAAACAGGAGGACGATTAGGGTCCTCAACCAAAGCCTTTGGCTCAAAAACCTGACCGCAAGGCAGCGGTGTTTGGCGGGAAATGCAAGTGTATTCCAATTTTCATAGAACAAGTCGCCACACACGTTCCTACCCCCAATCTGGAGGACCAGGAGACTGCTCGTCAGACCTCTAGTTATTGACAAATCTGGTAGGAACTACTCTGTGAGTATCGCGCGGCCCAGTATAGCTCAATGGGTCGTTGAGGTACGCAAAACGTCACACCACGGTAAGGTCTGGCCTCTTCGTGGCGGCATTGGATTACACATCCAAGAGGATGTGACCTCATTGCTTGATTATCCGTTTCCTCAGTTCACGGGCTAAAAAATCGTTCAGCTGTAGCACCCTTTCGGTGCTCAACCACCATGCCACCAGTAGGAAGCACAAGGGCTGGAATACTGCCAGGTTGCCCCGGTTTAAATGGGGGAAGTCGAGAAGCAGAGGTCGTGTTCGAACCACGGACCTTCGGTCAGTAGATTCGTGCTCTAACCACTGAGCCATCTCTCCCCGGGCTAGCGCGCCACAACCGTATCTCTGGTTGGAAAGTCATGACCGACGACAACACCAAAGGAGAGCATTAGTGTTTCACTGCCAGACAAGCAATTAAAACCTTTTAATGAACAGGGGTGGAGACCTAGGGCTAGCCTATTACAGGCACCCGGCTTGCCTACACATCCAATACTCAGTAAGACAATCTGAATGGAAACTGAACGCCACGCATTGATTAGCCCCCTGCTGTTCAGTGCCTCCAGCCAAGCACAGGGAGGGTCACGTGGCCTCATTCTGAAAGGCTAACAGCGCCAACTCTTCCTAATATTCTTCATTCTGTTCTGTCGTGTCATATTCTGTCCACCTTTAGGTCTCCGCCACTCTGAGTTATGCTTGGAAATCAACGCCTTCCTCAGCAGACGGTAAATCGACAATCGTAGCGCATGACCCACCCATATTTGGATTTGAGTGAAGCGACTTCATCAAAGACCTTATTTTCTGATAACGTTATTGAGAATCCACTGAACCACCAATTCCGGCTATAGTTCTGAGCCATCGGTGGTCAAAGACCTGTGGATGTCTCAGATCCGTCACCGAAAGGTGCGAAGTCCTCCAGTCGTCCAACAGTACAGTTTGTATTGTAGTCTGGTACACACGTGCTTTGAGATCCAGTGCGATGCCTTTTTGATGTAACAGGTGGCGCAAATCGGTAAAGTCGGTTCTGGTCTTTGAGATTCGTGCAATGATTTCGTTTGTGACACTGCCGTCAGAGCTAATGCAGCTTTCGAGATACTTATGGAGGCCTACAACTTTCAGTGTCACTCCCTGAATGCTTGGAAGCATGTTTACAGACCGTACGGTCCGAAACGTGACTTTGCACTTGGTGGGTGCCAAGCGCATGCCGAAGGACTGGATGATCCTGGTTGGCTTTTCCAGTGACGCTTGGGATGGCTACTCTTTTCCAGATCGGGAGGGTTCTCGCTTGGAAGGATATTAGTACCGGAGTCTTGGAGACCCTACAGGGTTCGTCTCATTACTCCACCAGTGACAAAGTTAAGACTTGCGGCAGTAGACACGTTGTACACCACTCCTCGTAAGGGAGCTTTTGGAGATCTCTATTCTCGATGATTATGCGAATACAAACAGCTCATGATATTCGGAGGCCTCTATGGCATACCCTTTTGTACAAGCGTGTTGAAAATTACGAACCGGCGACAATCAGACGCATGCTTAAATCCAAGGAACACCAAGACTGTAGGACGCCCATGCACACGCCGTTGCTCTAACACTTGATGGAGTGTGAATATGTAGTACATACATCCCCTCCCCGACCGGAATCCTAATTGCTCTTCTCCGAACGCGCCTTCATAGGGTGTCGTGAAATAAGTGATGCAAGGCGTCTATTCACAGCGGGAGTCAAGTTAGTTCGTTTGTGATTACCACACTCACTGCAAGCCCCTTTGGAAATGGGCACTACTGTCGGCTAACCCTGGTTGGTCGGGATGGCCTTCTTCTCTCAGACAGAGGCAAATGGGTCGGAAGCTCATCCTTTTATTTCGGTCACCTTCATGAAGGCCGGAGTGAAGCTTGAGACAAAAGGTCTTGAAAATGTATTCAAGGGTGTATAGATCCGAGTTTAGGTGCATATCAATGTATTCGATGTTGCGTAGTTCCGGTACCTTCTAGATGGCTAGCCTCTGTATACGCACCAGCAGAATAATTTCCATCCCGGGTGCAGAAAAGTATGCCGATGGCCTTATTCTAGTATCTGCCATATGAATGCCGATACTAGCCTCTGCAGTGTGTCATGGTCCCGCGGCGTCCCTCGTCTCCTCTCCAGTTTTCAGCCGTGGTGGAAAGGCCATGCAGATCGGACTACTGTCGGCACGACCCGCCATCCAGGACGTGGTCGGCGTGATCTAGCTTGTGCAATGTTGGAGACGCTGCAGGATACGGCTAGTAATCCTTACCAGTGGCGTTATTATTAGAGGTTTCAATCCAGGTTCCTTAAGTGAGTGTCTGGAAACGTTAACGTGATTGTAGTAGGCTAGCACTAGAGCCATTCTGCATCCACTTCTATCCCTCCGTTATGCATGCAGCGCTTTATAATCGCTACTGCTCCTACTTGGGTTGCAAATGACTGCATGTCGAGGATCATGACTATACCCTTTGTGGGCGCAAAGCCCATGCTAAAGGACGGGACGACTTTGGTCAGCCCACCCAAGGACCTCCACGTCTTTTCTCCATTTCGAAGACGAGAACGATGTTGCCTGTATATTCCAGATCGACAAGATTTATATCAGCAGCTAGTTTAAAACACGGATTCTGGAGAAATCCTACCGTTTATCTCATTGTCTCGTCAATCACGAAATTCAGTAGGAGTGGAAAGAGTGGGCGTCCTTGTCGGACACCACTTTTTGCCCATAAAATTTTGGAGAGCTCTTTGTATACTCTTACACGCTCGCAATTCTGAGACTATTCTGAGACTACTACTACAAACGTCCGGAGCATTCCTTACTGAGCAGGCTTGTTAAGCAAAGCAGGTCTGTGAACAGAGTCAAATGTGCTCCAGGAATAACAAAACTGCGGGCCGCTTACACCTATGGCGTTGCTCTGATCCTTGATCCCCTATCAGGCCGGAATTCCGTTTGCAGCTCTCGAATCAGTGCTTCACAGGCCGTGGTAAGAACAAGAAGGACAAGTGACGTCAAGAGTCACGTTACGACCGGAGTCAAGCTGATCGTTCTGTGGCCACCCAGTTCAATTTGAAAGCGGATACTGATGCCGATCTTCCCCAGTGTCTGAGACAATCTTCCCAGGTGGGGGCAGATAGACTAGAGAACCGCTGACTGAGGACTTGACTACTATTCTTGAACAGTGCAAATGGGAGGTCGTTCGAATCAAGAGCTCAGTGGCGCTTCAAGGGAGACATACAGCACAAACCGTAGTGGCCATAGGGGGTTCCAGGTTCACCGTCCAGGATACCAATACAGTTCGAGAATGCTACTGCGTAAGAAGATGTGGCCACAGGAATTATTCAAAGTGCTGGATCAAGCGGTCGAGGTGTCTTTAGTGAAGATGTTCGCGCCAGTTTGATCCTTGGTGGTTTCGCTCACGGGCGGCCTTCGGGGACCGATCTCATGAATCAACCTAAATAACCTTCGAGCATTCCCGGCATTCTCCGTCACTTCCTTGTCGACGGGGCATGACGGATAGCGCGTATTTGACTTTGATAACTCATAGGGACGCGGCGGGTATAGTTGTCCCAGATTCAAATAGTGCTGCTGTTTTCTATAGAGAAAAATATTGGTAACTCAGGTAGCGTAGATGGTCGCTGGTTTGTTCGCTGATCTGGGCAATTTTATTGCAAACATTTCATCACCAATCGAGGTGACATCATCAGTGCGTTGTTAGGGAGCGAAGTGGTGCGTGCGCTATGCACTACTACGCTCCCTAACAACGCACTGATGACGTCACCTCGATTGGTGATGGAATGTTTGCAATAAAATTGCCCAGCTCAGCGAACAAACCAACGACCATCAGTGCCACTGTTCTACTTGATGTCCAATTGTTTGGTGAGGCGGCCTTGGCATGCCGCGGGCAAAACTCCCGGCAGTGTGCAGTGTTGTGACGATGTCGTCCCCTGACCGTCACTAAGAGACTGGACCTTACCTTGTTGTGACGATTTGGGTACCTTCGCCACCTGTTGAGCCATACTGGGGGTTGTCCGTGCGATACTCGCAGAGTAGTTCCTACCAGGTTTGTCAATAGTTAGAGGTCTGACGAACACAGTCTCCTGGCCCTCCAGCTTGGGGGTTGGAACATGTGTGGCGACTTGTTCTATGAAAATTGGAATACACTTGCATTTCCCGCCAAACACCGCTGCCTTGCGGTCAGGTTTTTGAGCCAAAGGCTTTGGTTGAGGACCCTAATCGTCCTCCTGTTTAGGTGTGGGCGCCCTTGCGGTGTCCCAGCTGGCGTACAAGCATGAAGTGCATATACAGAGATAAACTCATGCCACATCGACCGTTACGTCATGCCATCAGCCGGGTCGCCTTACTTGCTGCATACAACAGGGCGGGTAAGAAAAACAGGCTACTGCTGACGCCTCTCTTTCTCTTTCGCATACTTTCTTCCCCCACCCAATTAATAACTCTCTCCTCGTAGGCCCAGCACATAGGACTGATGACTCCGTCCGTCCTGCATCGGTTTTGCAAGCAACATCTGCGCGACATCTTCAGGCATCTCGAAATCACTCTTCAAGCCTCGACGCCCATTCTATCTGGCTGCTTTCAATGTCCGCACTCTGAAACACGCAGCACAAAAAGCTGCCCTTGCTCTCAGACTGGACTCGCTTGGCATTTATGTGTACTGTGTATCATAAACAAGAATTCAAGGTGCAAGCACAATAGTTGAACTAACCGCTCCATCACTCTCCACTCGCTTCCGGCTGCACACCTCTAGAGATCCAGAAGCTTGTGCAGGGGTTGGTATCGTCCTAATTCAGTAGGAGAAATACTTGCTTGACTGAATACTTGTTGATAGTTGCCTCTGTACGGTTTGTCTGGCAATGTCTGTCAACCTCACAAGCAGGAGGTTGATCGATGTCTGTTTGTTGTGTCTGCTTACGTCCCAACTGATTGTAGCTCTGACACCATCAAAGACAGGTTTTGTGACGCCATGAATGTCTTGTTGCGGCGAGCTAAAGGCTCAGGTATCGTTGTGGTTGCCGGAGATCTGAATGCACAAGTGGGCAGACTTAGCGCATCTGAGACTCTGCTAGGTGGTCGACATGGATTTGACTCTGTAGGTACGGAAATGGTAAACGATTGTTTCAGCTGTGTGCTGTCCGCAGGTTGCTTTTATGCAGTACTAACTTCCGAAACAGCCGAAGTCGTCTGGCCACATAGTGTCGGTCAACGGTGGGCAAGCTGAGAACTCGAATTGATCACATTGCCATCAGTTACCGATTGTGCGGATCAATAACTATACCTAGCAGCACACGCAGGCCAAAATAACCGAGTTTTCCGGTTATATGACGGTTATATAACCGTCTAATAACCACCTTTTATGGTTAACAGGTGGTTATTTGCACCATCATAACCGTTCAATAACCGAGTTTTCTGGTTATAACTGCCGCTCGTTTTGGAACACATTTGTGGATTCCGACCACTCCCCTGTCCGGAATCGCTTCTGCCTTCGTTTTCCAGGGCCACATAAGGTGCGGACAAATAGCTTGACAACTGAGAGACTGGCAGATCCGGATGTTAGACGAATTTGCTAGAGTCGTTTTCTGGAGTCTCTTTCAACTGCTCCACCAGCAGATGTGAATTCATACTGGGACGAGATCGCCACTTTTATGCAGAGTGCTGGAAATTTTGCCTGTGATACGGCGCCACCAGGCCCACTCAAGCACTGGATATCAGACCGAGCAGTGGCACTGGGAAATATCCCAGCCGGTCCCGAACGTAACCTGACCCGACGAATTATTAGACTTCAAGTAAAAGTGAGCGTGCGAGCCGACCGTGGACTCTGATGGACACGGAAAGCCAAGGAAATAGAAGAGGCACAGAAAGCCGTTAATGTCCGAAGATTATTCCAGTGGATCCGTGCGACAAGTCTCCGGAAACCACTTGTAAGCGAAACCACCAAAGATTAGAATAGAGCGACCATCCTAAGTAAAGAACACCTCTACCGTTGTGTCGAATACTTCGGACAACAGTTATCGGGGTTACCAGGTGCCACTCATCTGGAGCCTACCGCTGACGTAGAGCCCTGAACGGTGAAAACAGAACCCCCCACAGCTTCGAAAGTTTATGACTGCATATGTTCAGTTCAATTCATTTCAATTTATCAGCTATAAACCGTGTACCATAGGCACATTGGTTCCAGCTGCTACAGTTTCGATTACCGGAAAACGATTATGTGGAACGTACAACCAGCTTTGAAGGCGAAAGCATGTACAGTTTGTTCGGAGATTGGGTAGCTACGCTCTCAAGCGCCACCGAGCTGCTGATCTGGATGACCTCCCACAGTGTCCAAATGTGGGGTGAAGTCCTCAGTCAGCGCTTGTCTGGTGTGTTTTCTTGCATTTGGGAAAGGAGACTGTCTCAGACAGTTGGGTAGAATCGGTGATAGTGCCCATTTTCAAAAAAGGGGCTCGTGGTCAGTGTGCTGACCACAGGGAATCAGCTTGACCCCGATCGTAACGAGACTGTTGGCGTCATTTATGCTTCGTCGCCTTATGGTGGCTTGTGAATCACTGACTCGAGAGCAGCAAGGCGTTTTTGCCCTGATAGGGGTTGCATTGACCAAATCTTTACACTCCGTCAGGTGCTAGAACAGCGCCATACGAACGAACGGCCCAGAATTTTAATATTCCTGGATTTCCAAGACGCATTAGACTCAGTTGACCGGTCTGTTCCTGACACGCTTGCCCGTCGAGAAGTGCCCCGGAGGTTTGTGAACATAGTCAGTTCTTTGTATTCTAAGACTTCCGAACGTGTGAGAGTATACAGCGAGCTCTCCAAAAGCTTCCGTACACAAAGTGGTGTCCGATTAGGGTGCCCACTCTCTCCAGTTCTATTTAGTTTCGTGTTCGATGGGATCATGAGACGAACGCAGGTGTTTTTGGATGAACTGAGCAAAGTCATCCCGTCATTTGGTATGCACTTTGCACCCACAAAGTGTAAGGTCATGCTCCTGGACATGCAGCCACTGAACGCGCCACTCACAATCCAAGGAAAGGTACTGGAAATTGTGGAGAGTTTTACGTGGGAGTTGTATTAGTTCTGATCATAGTGTGATAGATGAGATCAATGCACGAATCTGCAAGGCTCGGGTCACGTTTGCTAATTTGAGACACCTATGGCGTCAAAATGGTGTATCTTTGAATCTCAAGGGACGTGTGTATCAAGCTACAGTGCGGGCTGTTTTGTTGTATGCCTGTGAGACTTGGCCTGTTCGAGCAGCGGAACTGGGACGTCTTCAGGTGTTCGACAATCGTTGTCTCAGAACAATAGCTCGTGTGGGTTGGTGTCAGCGAATCCGTAACAAGGCAGGTAGAGAGCGAGTTTTCCGTTGCGCAACTGGTACTTCCATTGAAGAATGTGTCCAGAAGCTGCGTTGATTGGGCCATGTATTGCGTATGCCGAACCATGTTTTGCATCTGTACAAACCACATGATTGTCGTTCAGTGGTTGGAGCTGCCACAGTTTCGTTCACCGATGATTTGGGGAGGTTTGGTAGGTAGCTGCGCATTGGAGCCGGGAGCTGATAAATTAATGCCTAAATACAGGACTGTCAGTGGACTGTTAAGTTGGGGAATTTGGAAGGGACCTATGCATTGAAGGCGCCATTGAGAGCGCGACTGGGCCATGTCTGATAATGTCTCCAACCATTGATGTGGCCCGTCACGGGGTCCCCATCCAGGAAGACGGCAATGACCAGTGCAGTTGAGTTTGCTGGTAATGGCTTTTATAGTTCGTTGCAAGTCATTGTTTGACCTCCCCTGGCTCGTTTCCACCTTTCACGTGGTTGTGCGAAAAGATCCCTTGGAGGAATTCGGTTGACGGGCATATGGAGCACGTGGCCAAGCGAGCGCAACCTATGCAGTGTGAACAGTTCATCTATCGTGGGTGAGTTATTTCTTCCGAATACCATTCGACGTACTTCAGCATTTATGATCCGGTGTTCCCACCAGACTCGGGCAATGCTCCAAAGACATCGATGGTCAAACACTGAAAGTCTCTTGACGTCCTCGGTGTGCAGTGGCCAGGTTTCTGGTCCGTATAGTATAGGCGCACCGCAGCATTGTAAACTCGACCCTTGACGGATAAGCTGATGTCACGCCTACGCCACAGATGACGCAGGTTTACAAAAGCTGCTCTGGCCTTCCCAATCCGGATGGAAATATCATCTTTAGCTAGACCACCGGGACTGATTTGTCTACTCCCTCAATCGGCCCATCCGCAAGCATGAGGCTAGGGTCCGAGCCCACCCAGTCTTGCAGTAGCACTTTACACTTTGCTGGTGTGAAGCGCATGCCAAACCGTGAGGCGGAATTATTTAGATTATTTAATATTGTTTGGATTGCCACGCGGTCAGATCCAAGGAGAGCTATGTCGTCTGAGTACTCGATATCTGTGAGCAGACGCCCCGGGAGCACTGACCCCACAGGCATTAGAGGCTGATAGTGAGTCTTCCATGATCGTATCAATGACGAATTTAAAGAGGAAAGGTGAAATAGGACAGCCCTGTCTGACACCACTTGATGTGGTGAACTCAGGCGAGAGCCTCCCGTAGACCTTCACACGGCCGCGGGAGTTGGCGTACAGTGCCTTAAGGAGGGTCAAGAATTTATGGGGGACACCTTTGCTCCACAGACACTGCCATAGTGCCTGACGGTCCACAGTCAAAGGCAGCTTTCAGATCAAGAAACACAACCATTGTTGGTTGCTGGAAGCGGTGTCGCTGTTCCAGAATTTGTCGGAGAGTGAAGATTTGATCGATGCATCCTCTTGCAGGACAGAACCCATCTTGGTTTTCACGGATCTGTCTTTCCCTGTGTTCAGTCAACCTTCGAAGGATAAGACCAGAGAGCATCTTCGATGCCACAGCTACCAGGCTGATGCCACGGTGGTTTTCACACAGCGTCCGCGTACCCCTTTTGAAGATATGGATAACTGTCGACATGCCCCATTCTGCAGGCACTTTCTCTTCACTCCATATTGCACCAATTCGTTTTGTTAGATTGGTCATCAGGGATTCTCCGCCTTCATTGAAGAGGGCTGGATAGAGACCGTCCGGTCCTGTTGCCTCCTCACGTTTTAGTACAGATATTTCGTACTTTATTTCTTGTTCCGACGGGTGATCAGGGTTTACATTCCATTCACCCGTATGCACTATCCCCACAGGCTGTGTTGCAGGAGGCCAGCTAAACTATTCTTCGAAGTGTTCGGCCCATCTTTCCAGTTGACGTTTTTGCGAGTGAATTAATCAGCCATCTTTTTCACCTATCGTTTCGCTGACCGTTGCTTTCCTAGGGCCAGGTGATCGTATCAGTTGATATAGGGCACGGCTGTTTCCCGTAGCGGAAGCAGAGAGGTTGCCAACCTTTGACCTGGCAGAAGGGTATGGAAGAGATTACGGAAAGTTTGGGTACTGTCGGTGCTACTTGCCTCGCCGGATGGGGACTGCGTGATCCCCACTGCGCCTGGTTGGAGACGCTGCAAGATATGGCTGCTAATCGATGTCAGTGGCGTTCTTGTCAGTTTCTATCCAGGTTGCCTGAATGAGTGTTTGGAGGTGTAGGTACCTCGGAATGATTTTAGTAAGCTAGCACTAAGTCCCTTCCCTGTCCACCTTTATTCTGTTCTTCACAATGAGGCTTTCAAATGGTTGTACGACAACGAGGCATCAGTGTTGAACACTGATGTCATGCTGCCGATGATTATGATGGTTACATGATGGCACATTATACCCGACGCTGGAATTGCTGGACGAGGGTACATAAAGGGTTCTGATAAAGTCGTATAACTCCAGGATCTGTGAACTTCTCAGTTTCTATGTGAGTTGTCCACCACTTTCGCGGTTCTGAAAAGCGAAGGGAGAAGCAACTCCGGCCGAGTGTATGATCAAAAGGACTACCGCTCCATGTTGGGGCGGTAGTCGTTTATTAGTCCATGCTATCGGCAACTGATGGTGATGTGATCGCTTTGCGTTCGTGGCTGGCAAGCTGTCGAATGGCACCATGAAGCCAAACTATTTTGGTGATTAATGAGGGGATGAAGAAGGAGGAGCATGTGAAAAAGGAAAGCGTCAGTGGTAGTCTTTTTTTGCTTACCCGCCCTGCAGTATGCGGCAAGTGAGGCGGCCCGGTTGATGACACCACCCGGCAGCCAATGTGGTATGACAGTGTTTTTAATTGTAGGAATCATAGTTGTACACGGGCTGCAACGCTCAGGGCGCCCAATCCTAGACAGGAGGCTGACTGGGGTCCTCAACCAAAGCCTTTGACTCAAAAACTTGGCCTCAAGAGATTGGTGTTTGGCGGGAAAGATCAGTACGCTACATTTTCTAAGGGAACCAATCACCAGACATGTCCCAACTTGGAGGACCAGGAGCCTGTATTGCTCATGCATCTGTGACTGGTTTGTGCTTGTGGAAAATAGAGGTGGAGCAAAACAGCTGTCCCGGGGAATTGATCATTTATTATGTCTGTTTACGCCCCAAGGGACTGCAGCTGTGAATCTACCAAGGACAGTATCCATGATGCTCTAGGTGCTCTTTTACACCAGGCTAAAAGCCCAAACATCTTTGTGGTTGCTGGTGACATGAGCGCTCAGATAAGTGGACTAAGCGCTGCTGAGGCCACATTTCACAGTCATCTTGGGCTGTTCACAAGACATGGACAACGGAGAGCGCCTGCCGTATGTGTACCAACCACAGACTATTCGTTTACAGTGCTAATTTCTGGAACAGTGGAAACCACTTGGCAACGTCGTGCCCACGAACGCATTGGCCCCGCATCCAAATAGACCTCATTGCCGTCATTTGCCGCTTCTTCTGGAATGCCTGCGTGGACGCCGATCATGCACTTGTCCGCTTCTGCTTTTCAATGCGCTTTTCAAGTGTACTCAAAACGCGCACATCTCACTTAGCCATTGAGAACCTAGTGGACCCGGAAATCAAACAAACCTATCAGAACCGGCTCCTCGAACGCTTGCAGGATGGCCCGATAAGGATATTAACGACCACTGAAAACAGAGGTCCAAAGCGCCGCTCAGAGCCAGAACAACCGGTACAACCCAGCCAACCTCATCCAAACATTGGATCCCTGATAGGACCGTGGCTTTCCTGGAGACCCGGCAACAGATTCCACAACACAAATCAACCAGACGCATCATTGAAGGCCAGGTGAAACTGTGTGTCCATGCAAACCGAGAAGTTTGGTGGAGCCGGGAGGCCGAAGAAGTGGAGGTTGCGTTCTTCAGATGGTCAGCGTGATCACTGAGGTGAAACAATCGTTGTCGTCGTCAACTATTAGCTGTCGTTTAAGAATCCCGCGCTGACAGTCCGGTAACAAAGAATTGTCCTAATGCACCACAATTAATGGTAGAATTGTTCGCAGCTACAGGACGGTGTACAGTTAAGTAGGTGAGAGTGATTTTCGTTCACGCAATTTCAGAATGCTAGAAAAATTTACAGAAGTCTTCATTCTGTGATGGCTTTGGAGTGCAATTATTCTGGGAAAACGAGACGAGACTTATCGAGTCAAAAACCTGTGTTTCAGTGACACGAGTGACGGTTTTTGGAATGTTTTCCGATCTGTTCAACCGCACAAGAGAAGTTTTTCAAGTATCCACATCATATTGGTGGATAATGCTTAGTCCGAAGTGTTCGCCCTTTGTTGACGACCAATTATTCTAGTTGACTAATCGGCGATTGTATCAGCTGCATCCCAAAAAACCGAAGAAATGAGGTCGGATTTTGGACAATTGTGGATAGTGTAACAGATTTTTTGTATACTTGGCGAGATGGTACTCAAAACATTCCATTTTTCCCGCACATCACAACTCCACTTCGAACTTGGGTGAACAAGCCGTGGCATTTGTTTCCTGTTCAGTTTCCACGATGAAAAGTGATATACTCGCTTGTAACTACGAACCGTCCTCTGGGGATTCGAAATGCCAATGAGACCTCGTTCGATTGGCAGCATTAACAGCTTCCTGGTTGGAACCGTGGTATAACACTGGACTACACGGATGCTATTCTGTCACATTCTTTTGATCCACAGGCTACTGCAAACAGTTGGCCGGATTGAATGATTCTTGCTAGCCTGAATTCCCGTTAATAACGCTTCAACTTTCAAACTCTCTGAAATTGTCTTATGGACGCTGGGTTAATCGGTTTAGTTCTTTTGTTTGTGCTCCAATTTTGGCCGGAGCATAGGCTGGCTTTTACTTGTGGCTCATTTTAGAGCATCTGTGGGGATTCAGATCATGCGTTTGTCCGCCCACACCCACGCACAACGCCTTTGGGCTTTCCGAGATCAACAAACAAGAAGCCCGTTAACCTCAAAACCAAACACGTTTATCGGAAACGCCTTCTGGGCTTTATTTTTATCTAACTGTCTTCGAGTATCAGCCCTCATTGATGCCTATTAACCGCCTCCCTCCACCTGACATGGTCAATTCCATTGCATCAAAGACAAATGTTGACTTCGGTATTCTACGATTTGATGGTATCGCCAGTTTGTCTCTGCATAAGTCGTGATCCGTAACCAGTAAACATTTGTGTTCTCATTCTCTCGTTTAAAAATGCTTCAATGAACATTCTGTTCGCCTTGATTGGTTTTGCCTAAAGACTCAACTGCATGGTTTCGTTTTCCGTATCTGCTCAATATTTCCCACACCAGCCCATCCTCATTTGTACCTTTTCATCCTTAAACCTCAACATAGTCTCTCAGTTTACCTCGCCGAATTCCAAGGCGATAATGTTTATGTAAGTGCCATTAACTTTGTCTTTGGCAATAGTCGCATTGTTGATGCCACCGGAAGTCCCATCCACATTTAGCGCTTTCGTCAACCGTCATGTTTGGTGCAGTCAGCTCTGAGCGTTGGCTGCAGGGTTGAGTCAGACTACCCACAGTGTGAGGTTCCCTGTTAAAACCCATTCCAAATCTGACTACTCTGTCAGTCGTGCATAAACCCCTTTCTGCTGCGCCCAAACCCCCTTCATCCATCTGATCATGTCTGTCTATTTGGCCAATCAAATTTTTTCGCGGTAGCTTGCACGTTCCAAACCCACCCATACGGTGGGACAGTGTCTGCGACCTTCCCTGTGTAGGGATCAGTGGGGCATACTCCGATCCTACGCTTTCGGCGTTCGCTGATTGGTCCATGGGCCTCACGCTTTAGGCATATGGTTAGCTTGTGATGAGATTGGACAGTTCTGCCTCTGTATGCGTTGTCCAATCCGCACCGGACACAGGGCGTGACCAGTTGTTCATATACTGATGCGACACATCTACCCGTATTTTGATCGTATGCGTGTGCACACGAGAGGTTGAGTTGTCGAGACTGCGTCATTCGCATTCATTGATTGCTACGGCGACAACACGTGTTCCCTTGGTAACGACTCGTGTACACGACACACGAAGGAAACTTCGCATAATTTAGAAGGCACGCCACCATAACGGACGTCGCACGGGATTACACAACACGCCTAATGGATGTGGACTATCCCGAAGTTTGCATCGCTGTAAGTGAATTTGAGGCTCTATCGCTTGATTGGAAATGCCATTGTTCAAGCGAGGAATGCACCCTAAAATTGAGCGCCTGTTGATTGTACTCTTGCAGGATTTCCATGTGTTTGAATTGCTCGGGCGCGGTGGATTTGCGCAAGTCTATAGAGCAAAATCAATCATCACTGGTCAAGAAGTGGCCATCAAGATGGTAAGTGCGCCAAAAGGGCTGCTACAATTTGTCCCGTATATGTGTCGTTATTAACAGCGTAGTGTACGGTTGATCGGGTTTTGGGAAATCGATGGACAAATTCCTGATGTTCTGTTGCTTAGACGCCATTTTTTAAGATAAATATTTTATTTATCTGCACGCCTGTTATGGACAAACGACGCCGTTACTGACACGCGTACAGAGGTAAAGGCTCATTCCAGAGGGTGATCAGATAGTCTAGTGCATACCCCTCCTTTATCGATCACCATATAGATCACGATAGGTGCCTAGTTGTAATGGAGGGTTGCGATACCGGATTGTACGCTTCTTCGATACATAATATTAAGAACCGGATTTGGGCAAACTGCTCAAGTTTTCGATCAGCACCATTGGAAACAAATTTACCGCACAGTGAGCGAATTTCGGGCAAGACCACACGGACACGTTTTCTTGACGTGGTAGTGGTGTGGGTAATTCTTGAGTAGTTGTTGGCTCTCTTTGCATAAAAGGTGGACAAATCGCCTATGATTGGAGTCCGTCACGTTCTTTAGTTCGGTTCATCGGCGAGGCTACTTTCGCCCTCATTCTGTTATCGACTAGGACGAACAGTACAATGTTTCCACGATGTTAGTGATTAACCCGAAGTGTAGTATGCCAGTTTGACCATCACCCTTCCCAAAATTCTGTTTTTGGCTAGTTCATTGATGAACAACAATGGACCTTATTTTGATAACGTGGCGCACTCTGTCACAGTTGGACTTCAACAAACAAAACAGATGAACTCGGTCATATTGTTTCGAACAATTAGCTTCATTCCTTGCAACCTAGCCGCACCTGAAAATGTTCACTATTTGTACGGGTTGGCGCATGTATGTCTCTCCCTACATTTAAAAAGCCGTCCTTCATGCAGCTAAAACCTGCGTTACCTTTCACTTGCCATAATTTTTTTCCCCTGACCACTTATGTTTTTCACCCTAATGTGTGTGTACGGTCACTTCTGATATCGAAACACAAGTTTGCGGTAGTTTACTCGCGGAAATGATTCACTTGTGTTAGGATCCAAAACAGGTACATGTGAGTTACGGCACTTCATTAAGATAAATCCAAATTAAAATTAACTTAATTGTGTTCATTCCCCTTACTCTTATGGATATTTAAAACACCATTCCCTTATCACCTGCCCTTAACCTATGAATATCCTACCATGTCCATGTGCTTCATTAGGGCTTGGATTTAGTGCAACTTCACTACTTCCTATTTTGGCAGTAGTGTACTTTTCTTGCTGATCGTTTCTGGTGCGGGGTTCACCCGCTTGCTTCGAGGCCGCCATACGTTTGTTATCGGCATCTTTTTTTTCACAGATTGACAAAAAGGCAATGCTTCAGCATGGACTCGCAAACCGAGTTCGTCGGGAGGTGGAAATTCACAGCCGGCTGAAGCACCCAGCCATTCTTGAGGTAGGTTTGTTGGTTTTTTGTAAGATTCCCTACATTGACTTTCCACGCCAGATTTGTATGACTGCCGCCTAAAACACACTGATTCACGGTACTAGTTTGGCTTGTGAATTAAAAATGGACTTCAGCTTGTTTGAGATTCTTAAGAGCAAACCTTTCAACATCAAGATTGCTGACGGTCAACTTGGTCTGATGTAAGATTGATGGCGTATTCTACCTCACTGAAGCAAATAATCGGTCATTTCGCCTCCGTTTTCCAATTTGACTGGTTGATACGCTTGTGGATATCCTTAATTGATACGTGATTTTCTTGTTCAATTCTCCTCAGCTGTACACATGCTTTGAAGACTCCAATTATGTTTATTTGGTGCTTGAAATTTGTCACAATGGTGAACTGCAAACATACATTCGACAGAATGGTCCGGTTACGGAAGATGTTGGTGAGTCATTAGACATTTACTACTATTCCTGATGTTCCTTGCAAAATAAGTCAAGTTGAAATTCTGTTGATTGAACAAAAGCTTATCAAAACTTAGAGTTTCTCTTCGGCTTAAGACGATGTGCCCCGTGCAACGTATGCTGGTCTAAATTTGTAGGACTGCCACTCCAGTGAGCGATAGACCAGACGTGAAACTTCGGTTAAAATTACTCAATTGGATTGCCTATTAGGTCATTCCATCCTTCATACGTCTTCAGTTTTGTGCCAAACTAGGATTACATTCCTTCCTTTTCATTTTGTTTGCCTTTTCACCGCTAGAATTTTATCAGTTAAATTGGCTTGGTTGTGTAGTGAGGCTCAGTGTTCAACGCAATGTTGCCGCCACACAGGTTGAGCATCAGTCCTTAGCACAGTTTCGCTTTCAAACTGAATACAGTGGTTATATTGACTTGTGCAATTTATTTGACTGGATGTGGGATTTGGCGTATTTATAGGAGTCTGCCGAACAATATGGAACACATTGAGTTATAGTCTAGTTGCTTCGTCTTTTTGGTACCGCTGTGTTTCGTCAGGTTTCACAGATGGAACCACACTGGTCTTGTATCTTAAACATTTTCCGCGCTATTTTTATCTTTCCGCACCAGCTCGGCATTACCTGAAACAGTTGATCAACGGCTTGCTCTACCTCCATTCGCACAGCATTTTGCACCGGGATTTGACGCTTGCAAATCTACTTCTAACGAAAGATATGAAAGTGGTGGGTTGTCTATCTTTGTTCACGTGGCTTTTGTGTGCTGAATTGAATGCTTGTAGTTTTCGACTACTGGTCCATCTTGCGTTCTGTTTTGTGGCTGATGGAAAATTTAGTGGTTAATTTCACTGTGCAGATTTAACGCTCTTTCGAAGTGTGAGCAGTTACGTTGTCCATTCTCGTGAATTCCATCCTAGTATGTTTTTGTTGTATGATGGCACGAAGCATACTGTTGTGGTGAGAATCGCGTTGCTTGACAAAGTGATTGGATCACCTACGTAGCAAATCGGTTGGCGATTGTTGATGTTGTGACCATTCGTGAAATCAACTCACTGTGGTGAAATCGAATGGTGAGCACATTGACTCCCAATCTGTTTACGGAGTCGGCGTCTGGTAACCAAACTGGGGTTTTGTGCACTGGTTTGGCTAGCGAAAGTACCGCGTGGGCAACTGCAACCCGCAGCATTCACGAGAACCGTTCAGCCTCTCACAGGATTCACGCTTATAGCCTAATGATGAATACTCTGAAGCCCATTGTCGTGCAGCTTGCAGTTAACACAGACCGTTGACAACTCGGTTGGACTTATACTCCTCAAGAATTTGCTCCTATTACACCATGCTGCTGTGCTCCACTTTTCATTCCTACCTTACTTCTGTATTTTAACAACAGCTTTTGCCGTCTTCGTGTTTACCAGTTGAGTGGCTTATTTGGTTGTGATTCTCTAACTGAACGCATGTAACTCTTTCGTTGTTATCGCAGAAAATAGCCGATTTTGGACTAGCCACGAAGATAGAACCAGGTGAAGACCACAAAACCATGTGCGGCACACCGAATTATATATCACCGTAAGTCGAACCCTCCTGTCTTGTTCTTTTTCTACATTTACACCAGCACACTTGCCCCACTTTGGAGAAAACACGCCTCTCCCAAAATACCGCTTTTAGGTGGTTCCTCGAACTGTGAAAAAACTTTACTGTTAGGCTTAGCTAATGCTTATGTAAGGTATTGTCGCCCCCATCAATCCTTAGATATTGAAATGTTTGTATATATGCTCTATGTCTCAGTTTGATTGTTCTGGTTGACCACCTTTGTGACTGAACCTCCTCTTGTTCTTTAACGTAGTGTTGCGTAGTGTGTTAGCTGGTCCTTCCTCATCAGTTAAAATTGCGAATTTTACAGCACAGGCAAAATCACTTAGATATTTGTTTCTGTTTCTAGTGAAGTTGCAAGTCATGGCCAACAAGGATTGGAAACCGATGTTTGGTCGCTTGGTTGCATGTTTTACACGCTTATTGTTGGTCGACCGCCGTTTGACACCCGAGAAGTTCGTTCCACATTGAACCGGGTGTTGGCAGTTGATTATGAACTTCCACTACATCTTTCCCCGGAAGCGACTGATCTTATAGGCTGTTTGCTTAAACGCCAGCCACAGGAACGGATCAAGCTGCGCTCAATTTTGCAACACCCGTTTATGTGTAAGAAGCCTGCTACTAGTCAGCGATTCATGGTAAGTTTTTACCACGCTTACATGCACTTTGAGTAACACTTTATTCAGGCTAGTTCGGTTGCTTATGCAGTTAACTGGCGCATGATGAAACATGAACATTTTCCCGACTTTTAAGCCACTTTGGTATTCAATAGTGTATTCAACTGCCTGACTGCGTTCAACGGCGCTGTTAGCCTAACGTTTCTGATGGATACACAGAATGCATTATATCAAGTGCCGTCAAGACGGAATGCCAAGTCAATAACTTGGTTTTACAGCTGGTAGCAAACCCATCCATAAACCTTTCAAGTCGATACACCTTTCAGTCAAATCTCGAAGTTCACCTCACGCAAAAGGAATCGACAGTATTAACCCTTGCTATTGGACAACGTTTACCAGGGCACCATTCCATCGAATATGGTGCTTAATGGCTGAAATCCGAAACACGTTTGTCGATCAGCAGTGGTCAAACCACTAGAAGCTAAGTAAGGATCCACAGACGCCTTGCGGGGAGCCGAATTTGGCGTTGCGTGAAGGCCCTTGGCACCGATGTAAACCCTAGGGAATAAGGTCGGTTAACGAACGTGCAGTGGTCTGTAGCAAGTCATCAGCCTGTTCTAACGCAAGAATACCTGGCTTGGATGCGTGGTCGATGCACCACTCACCTGTTTACCATCTAGTTCCTGGCGTCATCCGTTTCAATTTACTACCGCATCTCCCCCAGAATGGCAACATGCAATTGTTACTGGGATCCACCCGTCATCATAATACTCTCACAAATAAGTATACGGTAGATACTTTGGTGCGCCTGCTCTATTTATTTTCATTGGCACTCACCATTCCTTCATAAATGGAAAGGCGGAGATCCTGTTTGAGTTCCTTTGTTATCGCCTGTTGCTTTCATCCCATAGAAACAAGACACCCTAGTTCGTAAGCTGTAACAGTGAATATCTGTTTCGTTTCAGGAAAGCTCACACGACAGTGGGATTGATTCGATGTCTCGAACACCTCTGGGCTGCTTAACCAATAATTTTCCACGTACTACGTCGGACAAGTCGAGCGAAAGAGTAAGCGGAGATTGCCGTCGTCCTCCTGTTGGATTACCGGTACCCTCTCCCCTATCTGACCCGCAAGATCGGACCCACACACCGTCCATACCAGGTTTGCTGCCTCATCAGTCTCCTGGGCCATTAAAACACCAAACAGATTGTCCGCGATTTCCACCACCGCTACCTTCCAAAAGCAACTGCTCTAATATGCCCCTGGTCTACAGATGCCACGTCTCCGATGGATTTGTGGAAGGATCGCAAATTAGCACAGACAGTGGGATGAAGCTACGTGAACACGGGCAGCTGCACCAGATTTCTGACCGAGGGATCATGACAACCAGTCTTTCTGGTTTCTCCTTATCATCCATCTCTAGACCGACAGCTACAGAAGCAGCAATGCCTACAGTTCATCGTGCACACTCGGCGCGCGCACAATCCTGTGATAAACGAATTGGCAGTGGGTCACAGATTGCTTTGTCCCAGAAGTCACAGGAAACACGGCCAATGCCTCTCAATAGCCATCGATTGCGTCCGATGCGCACTTTCACACGCCTAGCGGTGATCAACATTCTTGAGGATGAATCAGTTTGTCTTGAGTTTCTGAAAAGTGTAACCGCGAGGCAGAAGAACTCAACTGTCACTCCTTCTACCAGGCATTCGCCCTCACAACAGCACCTGGTTACTGAAGTAATGGGTATTGATCCTTCCGGGCAACAACTTGTAATTTATCAGCCCGGAGGTGGTAAAGGTGTTCCACTTAATTCAATAGGACTACAGCATGGCGCAGTCCACACGGAGTCGAATGATTCCGTTCCCACTGGAGGCCCACCCGCGGCTAGGTCTGGCGATTTAGTATTGTTTTACCAACTCGCAGATTTACCTGAAAAATATTGGAAGAAATACCAGTTTGCTGCCAGGTGAGTGTCTAGTGGTCCTAACATATTTCTCTATAGGCTACTAGTCTGAAAGGTAATCTTAGAACGAAAATCCTATCTACGACAAATACACTCATTTGCATGCCACTTTGGTTTTCACAAGAGACCCACCTGAATCCCAGTGACCTTATGAGTAGTGTGTTAAGTCTGTAAAATCCTGTATACTTTAATTCCGAGGAGTCCATTTTCACCGCGTAGGGGAAGTGTTGCTTTATCGCGATTTCTTATCACTTCATCACAAAACAATGCTTGATATTCGGCGAGCTCTCTCTACTCAGCTTTTTATCCTATTAGGGATCGTATGGCTACCAGCGTCATATCTAGCGATCTTCGGAGGATAATGCCATCTTATTCAGCTACTGGTTTACTTGAGAGCAACAACATGGACGTATATCACCGTCAACAACTTGCCCGCAAGGATCTTACTATGTAATCCAAGCAGTAGTTAGCAAAACACATAGTTGTGTTCGAAGGTGACGGCCGTAAACACTGTTTTGGGACCTGTCTCACGCCGCCGGAAGTTCAGTATCCACCGGCCATTGTTCAAACGCTGGAATGTCCAGTCTGTCGACTGCAGTGGATATCCATACCAAATGGCCGCTGTCTCTATTTTCTAGATTTCCTAATTTTCACGTATTACAAACAAACGAATGCAGCGAACGACACAACCGTCTTGCTTTAATTGCGATCATTTGCAGTCGTTCCATCGAACAGAACTTTGAAGAATTCTTGATCATTTTTCTCAGTCAGATGGAAATCGTCGGTGTTTTCAACGTTTTATTTAAGCCCCACTTATGTGAGTCTTACACTGAGTATCAATTGCCATAGTTTTCGGCTTTTTTTTTGGTAGTTTCTTGGGGCCAGTAGTTAAAATACGTTTCCAGAAGTGCAGGCTATTCAGTTCCAATGAATTTAACTACAGCTGCTCGTAGAACCAGCAATGGAGCTGTCTCATCGCAACGCTTTTGACTCTGTCTTAGTCTTTTTTACCGAACGAATAACGCTAACATTATATTAACAGTTTTCAAAGTGTAGTCGAAATCGACAGTGAGTTATAGCCAACTGGGGGACATATGTGCGCACGCCAGTTTTTGGCTAGGGCTGGAACAACCACTTTACGGTTACATCGGGAAACACAGGTCATGTGAGTTCAAAGCCACTATTGGCATCACTGCATTCATACTAAGTAGCGTTGTTCATATGGCTTTCAATTGTTAGTTCGTTGTTCGAAGATCACTGTCTCGACTACCAATTAATGAAAGGAAGTGGCGAATTAAAAAATTCACTCTATGTGCCAATTTTAATTAATTAAAGCTGTTGGCAACTGGAGACAAATGGAAACTCCATTTGATTGTATTTTCGCCTCATTTCTGAGTCATGGTAGTGCTTGAAATTATGTTTGGTTCGGATTTCATGTTAAAATGTAGTTGTTCTGCTTAGGAACACTACGAGCTCCTACTAGCCGCTCCTTAGAGAAGTATTAATTGAAGAGTTAAACTACTGTGAGCCCAACCTGAGTTGAGGTGAGGTCAGCCAAGTCAATTTCGATGACTGGGATTGGCGTGGCTGTGGAGACCATGCGGTCTATAGAATTTATTCGTTCTCAGTTCACTGTGGGACTGAACAACATGCATTCGAATCGATGCTTACACTGGACTTGGTAGTCTCATCTCCCTACCGAACGGCTTTCCGTAAGTTAACGACTAACCAGTTGATACCATGCAACTAGGCTGAACGTCAAAATGTGTGAATGCGACACCAAACACCTCAGGTGACGGTTTAGACATCATGGCGGCATATTGGAAAGTAAACATGACAAATTGACAGCCACCCGTTGACCAGTTGTTCCAGTATGTTTTCCTGAATTACAAAAAGCAACGAACTGCATAGAATAACAAATTCGTCGGAAATTGCGGCCGAAACATCAAAATGACCAACTTTGACGCATTCTATCTAGTACTTTATGCCTCCCTTTTGTTCAAAAAATTACCGAACTTCGAAAACCGCACTCTCCCTCATTCATCTACACAGATTTATCCAAATGGTCAGAGCCCACACCCCCAAAGTTACACTGTACACTGATCGGGCCAAATGCATGCTAATGGAATCCGGTCCTCCGGCTGACTTTGTTGCTGAGTTCTACGATAGTGGAACCCGCGTCACCCGTGCAGCGGACGGGTCTATTAGAATCACGCAGCCTGCTCCCTGTTCACCACTGAATGAGGGTCGCACATCGCCGTCTCCTGTGTCAGTCTACCTCGATTCAAACCGGAGTATGTCTGCACTATCGCCAGATATCAGATGCCTTTTAGACTATGTCAGCGAGGTGAGTTTGGCATAACGCGGTGTGTCGAATTGGTTTTCTCCGTTTGTCAGTACAATGTCCGACGCCACCCGCTTCGAAGAAAGGCTACTCTGAAAATCCCTGTCTAGGCTTGGGCAACCTGGCAGTATCCCAGCCCTCGTGCTTCCTTCTGGTGGCATGGCAGTTAGGCACCGAAAGGGCGCTACAGCTGAACGATTTTTTTTAAAATTTTTATTTTACTCTGAAAATTCCACTACAACATGCCCGTAAGCTATGGGCTAGTGTCTGCTCCCCTATGTAGACCGAAGCCCCCTCCCCCAAAAGAAGTGGCTGTCCGCTCAATGCGGTTATCGTAATTTGTTTGAGTTCATTATGTGGACATGCAGCTTGGTTGTCTGTTGTATTTGTCTGTAGGATGCACTGTGTTGACAAATGAACAACCCATCCAATGCGGCTGTGAATTCCGTAGTGTTTATGACTACGTGCTGGTATACATGTTTACACATGACTTTCATCTTTCTTGCACATCTTGTTCAACTTCCTGTTCTTTCCTTGATTGTTTAGCAACGCGAGCGGTGCGAAAAGATTGAAGCTCTTCTTTCTACCACTGACAGGGCGGAAAGACAGTCATCGATATTCCCCATCATTCTTGGTCGTCGACCAAAATCAGATCCCGGCGGTC
This sequence comes from Opisthorchis felineus, assembly GCA_004794785.1. Taxonomy (NCBI): domain Eukaryota; kingdom Metazoa; phylum Platyhelminthes; class Trematoda; order Opisthorchiida; family Opisthorchiidae; genus Opisthorchis; species Opisthorchis felineus. The sequence continues at coordinate 194,241 of SJOL01005275.1, forward strand.
CTTTGGATAGGCCAACGGATCACAACGTTTCCGGCCCAAGGAGGCTGTTAACTCCTCTTCTTGCGAGGCTGGTAGCAGATGTATCCATGCCAAAGCAGGCCACGCCAGCCAGCAAATCTGTTTTCGTACCCAATATCGGCTGGGCTCTAAATCACTCCGATAAGGAACTGCAAGTGCAGTTCAACGACGGTGCGCGACTTCTTTTGTCCTATGATCGTTCTTTGGTCCAGTCAATTCGTTATACACCACCTCCCGAGGATAATCGCCCCGTCCCAACAGAGGCAATTTATGGGAATTCTGACCCACTCCCTGAGGATGTGCACCGTCGATTAGAGCTAATGCCTGTGGTTATTCAGCGGATACGATCGGGGGAATGTACATAAATGCTTCTCACTTTGCTCGAGTGTCACCTGATGCCCCCAACTGTGATTCTGTAATGCCGCGTCACCAGCAGCTTTTTGTCCGCCGTTCTATCCTTTCTTCCATCCTTCTGTTTCCCCCGCCTTTATTTGTGGTATTTTCAGTCCTTTCTTCGGGCGTTATGCCATTCAGTTCGCCTGTACTGCCTAACTGCCACTCAATTCCTCTTTCCCAAAGACGCGCAGAAGCGCCAATTGTACATACACACCGGTGAACAATCTATTTTGTTAATATTGGCTCTCTGTTATCAGTTGTATACCGATAGCAAGAACTGTAACGAAAAGCTTATTGATCTTTCTCTGGCTGTTATCAGCTCTGCTTGCTAGCTTAACGTTCGTTCGGGCTTTCATCCTTTGACCACTTTGGTCAAACACTGTACAGACTGTGTGCTAGGCTTACTTCGGTTGACTTGCGCTGTTCACAAGTGTGCATATGTGTGTATGTGCGAATGGTGGCTCTTTTGTACACAATTTCAGGCAAATATCTGAGTGATAGTTTTGCTTTCCAGGGCTAAAAGATGCTTTGTGTACATATGATTTGCATTTTCAGTATGAATAGATTTTTACCACATCGATCTTCGTGAATTTTACCTACCATGTAAAGAAGGAATCCTCTCCACAAACTTATCACAAGTAACCGAGCAGTATTCGTGGGCCCAATCGATCTGAGAAAGACCCAATACTGACTCGTGGGTTTCCATGTCGCTCGTTGAATGTTGAGCTCCGTTAGGTCTACTGGACCGGCTCATTATGGTATGTGTGGAGTTTTGAACTCCGTCATTAGGTTTTCGCTTAATTGGGACGTTATACTATATGTTAATACTGATAGCTACTCCGAACGGTGGCTCTGCAATAGTATCAGGGTCTTCTTACGTTTCTATTCAAACGTTATTTCCACTCACTGACGCAATCGCCATCAAGAACTCTATATCACCTAATGAAAGCCGCTCAAGTGATTTACCTGAGCATGAACAAGGGGTGTCGGATGAGGATTACACGTTACAGTCACATGCAACCAACTTTAACTCACTTCTCCTTCTTCGAGCTAATTGTACTTTTCACTTATTCATGTAAATCGGTTTCGGATGAAGTATCTGACTCCGTGGTGCAATAGTGAAAGTGATTAACTGAAATTAACTTCGAGTGCCTGCTGTTGATTGTCTTGGTTTGTAACGGATGGCGTGTAATGAACACTGTCTATCTGTTGTTTATCGAAAGATTGCCACTCTTCTAGTGCATCTATGGTGTCGATTTGGAGCCGATTGTTAATCACAACGCAGCCAACTGCTGACGAACCCACATGGGCTACCAACACTACAAGTTTTCTAACGTGAATGGTGAGTTTCCGCCACACGTCAAGATAGCGAACGGTCTACATTTGAAGGGTACTCTTTCCAGTTCTTCTATTTATTTGCTTCTTAGGGTTCCGACCCTGAAGCCGTCGATTTACTGCAGGACAAATTTCTGAAGTTTAAATGGGAACACTGACACAAGCCAACCACGTATTGTGATTCATAAGCCGAATGATCACGGTTCCCGCTCACAACTGTTCACCATCCTATTTACAGATCGAAGGGTTAAGGCGTGAGCTACTGTCCGTAAGGGCCATGGTAAAATTCACCCGTGTAGATCAGACAGTTCTTGTGTGAACTCAAACAAGCTCACACTATTCCATCGGTGGTTTCTTAGACTATCACAACCGGTCGGTTTCATTCTGGTTATGAGAAAGTCTTTGGCGATGTTGAGAAATGTTGGTAGCTCGGGTGGAATTTGACGTCCTGTCCCTGGACAAGGGGGACCACCACCAACTAATCAAAAATTATCCGGTAGATTTCAAGCGTCCTTTGAGCTACCTGACTGGGAATCCTGACGGGCAGGCCAGTCGATCAATACAATCAGGCTCGTCGTTCGGGCCGTCGGACAAACCAATCACATCACTCAAGCGTGAAAATTCAGGTGTCCAGCGTGCGTCGGTGGAGTGGTGGTAACACGCCCCCTCGTATCTCACATGTCCGAAGTTTAAACTCCAGCGCAACCAAGAATATGCACTGCTGATTAGCTCTAATAAGAGCGAAACTCGGGTCCAATGCTTCACTCCTTTGGTGTGGAGTCACCAGAATAATTGCTCCAGGACATGAGGGCGACTGCTCAAACGAGGATGATGTGAATGTGAATAAAACCTTTGTTATTGAGCGTTCGGATCCAACGAAACTTTCCTCAGCTGTGGTTTGAAAATTGGACAGCCATGACAATTTAAAAAAGCCTATCCCAACAACTAAGATGAGCTTCGTGCTTTAATACTGTGGGTCATGTTTCCATCCTTAGCATGGCTCCCATCCTCGTGTATCGGTTATCCTGTGAATTGGATTGTCCATTCATTCACTGATACCCTTTGATCGTTATCCATGTAATAATGGAAGTGAATCGCTGTTGCCTCCTCGTTTAAGTTAAACGGTCTCCTAATCACTTGCGTTGTGGCCAACCACACTTGCCAACTAAAGAAGTTGTTGACACAACTTGATATCCATGATATATTCCGCCACCGTAGACCGTACATATTTTGGAGTTCCAGGTATTCGACGTCAGATGTGATCACTACAACCTAGATTTTTACTCATCCATACAGATAGCAACAGCAGCGTGTGCGCGCTTCGAGTGAAAACCCCGTTTGCTGAATTCCAGATCGACTGCGTCAGAAGCTTTGCAATCTCTTACGCCGGATGATACAGTGAAGTTTCTCACCTTGGGCAGTTTGAGGCTTCTTTCTGCCGTTTAGGCTATACGGCCAATTTCACGCAACAACTTTGATCGAATACATCTAGTCTTCCAACATATTGCGGTTTTCGAAGTGAACATAAATGCTCAGCAGTCGGTGGCCCTGTTCATTTGATGGATTTCCTTAGTTTGCTATGGCCAGACATCGAGTTGGAACTAGCCAGTTCGGTTGCCTCTTTTCTCATTAAGAAGGCAACGTGGTAGTGGCTGTGAAAAATTTTCGGAACAACACATTCAACTCCATTTTGAGACGTAAAGTTCATGGCTTGGTGGAGAATAGGTTGCAAATCTTCGGAGATGACTGTGTCATCACAGTACTCAGGTTCAGTAATCCCTACTTCCTAATCGATTTCTACGTCCCAATAATTGAGTAACACGTGTTGCACTGCCTATCTGAGTGCAAAAATCCGATAGTGAGAACAAAATCAGCCGTGAATGTGTAGAAGACCTTAACAACAGTCACTAGTCTGGCCTTTGTCGGTTATGATGATAGAAGGCGAGCCTCGAATTACCGAGTAAACAGACGACCGAAAGTCAATTAAACAGGGTTTTATAACCTGTAGCGACATTCCAGTACGTGAAGTGAAGTGGTGGTTTGGTCGGCGCAAACTCTGCCTGATAGAAATTTACCTTGATTTCATCACAGTCGTAGAACCGTTACTGTACTGAAATGCCTGAGTAAAAAAGTAGCGAAAGGTTTCGCGGATTTGTCAACCAAGCTTGCACTTCTTGTCCTCTCACCTACCTGAGGAACGGCAGCGGAACGTATGTGTGCCAGTCGGCTAAAATTTCCTCCATCTTCCACATAACCTTAATAGGTTTGTGTAACGGTTAAAGTAGCGGCGATAAGCCGGCTCACTACTCAGGACTTCGCATCCCTCTTTCTAAAGGATAACGAAATTCCCCCTTCCTCGACCTATCTCTCGATGGGATTATTATAACCTATCCGACTGAAGTTCCGACGCTCAGTTCTCATGTGTTGCGTACAGATTGCACATAAAATTCACCGCGCTTGTTTTTCTCTTTTGGCTTTTGAATCTCACTATTCGATACTACCAAAGGCTAAGTCAAATGCAAAAATTCAA